>CADEBD010000497.1:0-32113 GCA_902825455.1 Arctia plantaginis
CCGCTTATGGGGGTGGGTTTTCCCGTTCCCCGTTTCTTATAAGGGGGGAAAAAAAGGCCCCCAGGGACCCGTTCAAAGTCGCCCCCACCCGGGGGAAATTTGGCCCCCGAAAAACCCCCCGGGTGGGCCCGGGCGTTGGTACCAGCCAGAGCATAGTGGACCCCGAACCCCCCTCTAGCGTTTGGCCAAGACCCCGTTTTCGAGGCGGCCTTTCTCCCTTTCGTGAGCCTTGTTTTCAGCCACAAGGAGTCTTACCCGCCTCGACAACGGAGCGCACCACCGTTATTAGGGCCTCTTGTTCGGGACCTCCGGATCCCCGGGCCGGATTGATTCGGGTCACGGGGTTCCCGACCCTGCAGCGCAGTTCCTCCAGGCTATTTCCGGTGGAGGTAGGGGCCCAGCCCTTTTTGATCCAGTGTTTTGCCTTTCCTTCGGGGCAGACTGACCAGTTTTAGAAAGTCTGCCTCCGCCCCGAGCCCCTCGGCGGCTTGCTTGCTCATCACTTGAGGCCGACGCCATAGGGCTATTGTCCCCTGAGTCGGACTGACTGCGCCTTTTACAGTGAGCACCCCGCTGTTACTGCTCTGCAGCTGACACCATCGGGGTGCTCGCCCCGCTCCTTTCTGAGGCAGTGTCAGAATCCAACACTGCCCCATGTGTAGGCCGCGTCCTTTGCGCTATTTTGGTCGCCGGATTTACCGCTTATGTCGACAATTGGGAAACCGATTTCGACCCCAAGGGGTCGATATCGACCACTTTGGGAATCCTTTACGTAGAATATGCTCATGGTCTCCTTAGCGTGCTTTGTTGTTTGAAAATGCCCGCATGTTTTTTTACGGCACAGGGGCAAACGAGCAGACTTGTCACCTGATGGTAAGTGACTACCGCCGCCAATGGACACTTGCACTCAAGGATCGCAAGTACGTTGACGCCTTTTGAGTAAGACTCAAGGGGGGAGGAGGTTTGGACTCAATCGGTGAAGAGCAACGAAAGAACTGCTTAACACCGGTTTACTGTGAGGCCGAAGTCACTCCGCTCGAGATGGCCCATTTGTGCCGAAGCATGACTCTTTCACAAAGAAATTATAAATAAATAAACTATATGTAACTATATGTAATAATATACTTAGATTAAACTTATCAAAGGGGAATGCCCACTCCCCATAGACACTTTGGCCCTAGGTGCACACATATAAAAGCATGTGGAAATGATAATATACAATTTAAAGAATGAAATGTTTAAGGAATTGGTATTAAAAAAAGTCGGGATTTTTTTAAGATATAAAATGATTTTAATTTTCAGAAATAACTACAGTTTTTTTTTCTTATTCATCATTTTATTGTTATTCTCACATACAATTTCAAGTTATTTGTAGTTCTTAGGTATTTTATGATCATACACCATTTGTGTCTTGTTTCCATATTCTGATGAACTATTTCTAGTATTTGCAACTGAAACAATAATTAAACCATAAATGAAGTAAACGAAATCAAATTAAACTAGATAAATGGTTAGAACAATACAGCCCACTGGGCTAAACAACTATGTTAACATGAAAAAACTTTTACATCATATACTTTTATTCCAGTGCAATGATGTAAACACACCAGCTAGTTTGCGGCTAATCCATAACCAATACTTTATATTAAATGTGAAAGTAGTGAAAGTAGAAATTAAAAACTGTTATACACTTACCTCACGTGGTGCAATCTGTTGCACAATCACATTCCTTGTGAGTTCCTCACGTGGAGAATCAGAACAGAGTGAGTGTGATCTTATTTTCAAAAGTGACCTGCCACAGCTGATGCACACAAGTCCATGACCAACAATCGGTGCATTCTGCTGTTCACTAGTTGGATTTCATATTTCATTCCAGGCTGCAATCCAACACGAGTGGCACACTACATTTTCACTCGAAACTTGTACCTAATAATAAAGATGCCATTATTATTAGATATTGATATTATTTTAAGTCATCTCAGCTAAAAAGCATTTCTAATAGGAAGAAATGTCATGGATTAACTATTTACCTGCTGTGGTCGAACCCATTGGTGTATTAGATTTCGAACTTCTTCTATTTCCAACAAATGTCTTCGCATCTGTGTGACGTTTATACCACAATTGACACAGCGTGAATGTCCTCTTGAAAGAGTTACTGTGGGCTGTGAAGAACTCTGGCCGGTGTGAGAGCTGGGGTCATCATTTTCAATGGATATTGAGTCCAAGTTCGTGCGGGAGTTATCGTGGGAAGCGGGAGCGGGGTCCATGTTCAGGCCGTGGTCAGTAGGGTAAGAAAAATTATCGAAGTCCATTTAGAAAGCTTATTAGTTGTATTGTAAGAAAACAAACAAATGATAGAAATGCAAATGAAGTTTCTTCTTCTTCTTATTTTATGGCAAACTGTGCCGATGTCGACAATTCTGCCAATGTCAAGTGCGATGGAAATACGTGGGTTAAGAGAAATACATAGAGAAAAGGAATTTGCAACCATTAAGTTTTTCCAAAATTAGCAGGTGAACTGCATATGGGTCTTTTAATTGTGGTTAGTACACTGAAACAAACAGACAAATACGAATAAATAAAGTATGTGTGTAATATATAAAGAGATAATTAGTAGACAAACACAAATAAACATCACAACATTACATTAGGTACACAGGTCAAAGGCAAAACATCAAGGCTTGTAAAAGTTTTGGGGAGGAAAAGGTAAGTAGGGATGCAAAGTTAATAGGGAGGGGAATTTTTAATTTAGTTAGGTATGAATAAAGGTCTAAGGATGGATTATTTTTACTACAATTAAAGAAGATGTGGTCCAGGTTGCCTTCATCCAGGCCACACTCGCATAGAGACGAGTCCCGTACCCGAATTTTGTTCAAGAAGACAGGTGAGCTGCAGTGGCCAATACGAAGCCTACATATGGTGGAGACAACTTGTTTGGACACCTTTTTAAACTTAAAAAACCAAGGCTTCGGAGGAATGCGTGGCTGTACTGAAAAATAGTACCGGCCTTTAAATTGTGCGGACCTGTTCCATTCCGCCTGCCAGGATGTCCTCAACTCTCTTTGAGGCAGTCTTAGGAGGTCATAGTGATGGTGAACCATATGCTTCTGATCTGCCATTGAGGAAGTAGCAGCACTTCTGGCTAACAAGTCTGCACACTCATTGCCCATAATGCCACTATGGCTGGGAACATATACCAACTGGACCAATTTGTCACTATTGGAGCAATTGAAGAGGCTTTTTTTGATTTCTAAGATCAAGGGGCTATGGAGTTTGCTATGGAATGGATCTTTTAGCAGGGCTTTAAGACAGCTAAGAGAATCAGAAAATATAGCAGCCTTATAGATGTTGTGCGATTCAACATATAGGCATGCCTCCAATACCGCGACACACTCGCCCGTAAATACAGAAGACTCTTCTGGACACTTAAACTGCAAAATGATTCTGGAGTTTTGGTAGTACACGGCAGCTCCAGTGTAACTATCACTTGACAGTTTGGATGCTTCTGTAAAAAACCTCTCAAACCCTACCAAGTGGTCATCCACATAAGGTGGAAACAGCCGAGGCAGATCCCTTAGAAATTCCCAAATCCAAGAACACATTCGGCTTAAAACTAAGTACACTGTATTCAAAGGAAAAAAGAGGAAGTTTGTCAAATTTTACAGTTAAATTCGTAAAGGGAAAATAGTAGCGAAAGGATTGCAGAATCAATGGAATTTCTTTATGTGCCCAGTACTTAGAGGTATTGCAAGTTATGTCTAAGTCAGTAATTTTTGGAAGAAGAGGGTGGGACAATTTACAAATAAATTTCAAAACAAAGCATGAAGCAAAATATTGTCTTCTTAATTTTAGAGGTGGGTCTGAGCATTCAGCCTGTAATGCGTTAATAGGGGATGACTTCATGCAACCAGTAATAATTCTAAGACACCTAGATTGGATCCTATCCAGAGTTGCTAATGCGCCTTTATTGCATGGAACCAGTAGGAAAACACCATAGTCCAATATGCTGCGCACTAAGGCATTGTACACTAGCTTCATGGTGTATGGGTGGGCTCCCCACCAAACTCCGGCCAGGGCCTTTAAAATTGGAATAGTTCGTTCACATTTTGAGGCTAGATGGTTAATGTGGTGAACGCCAGTCAACTTAGAATCTAAATATACCCCGAGGAATTTAAATTTATTAACGAGAGGAATTTCCTGCAGCTGTACTTTGACATCAATCTGTGGCAGAGTCTTCTTTCCGGTAAAGACAACGACTGCGCTCTTCTGTGCAGAAAGGCTAAGGCCGTGGGATGATAGCCACCGCCACAGAGAATTAAGGGAGGTTGTGAGCGATGTGGCTGCATCTTGGATGGAATGGCTGGTTACATACAATGCCAGATCGTCGGCGTATTGTAGTATATTGCAATCATTGTTTAGACTTCACGAAGGGAAGGGAAGTTTACACTTCCCTTCGCGGCACCGTGCGACTAACGTGTGACTTCATGTGCTAACAATTTAAATATTGTTTTCTGTTTTTTCTGCGACTAGTTTCCGGCTTGCGGGCGGCTAAAGGTTGTGTATAGTGTTTTTAAAGAAAGTCAGTAAGGTTTTATTGTTTTAAACAGTAATATAGTGCTGAATTATTTTATTACGACTATTGGTGAGTAAATTTATTTTCTTTCTAAAAGTGGGTAGGAGGTATCCTTTGTTTATATTGATTTTTCTCTGCGTGTTATTTATTTTTAAACCTGTTCCTTTTGAAATTGTTGTTTGGTGTGTCTTTGTTTGGCTATGTCGGTCGTTAGTGAGTTGCCGGACCCCGGCGGTACAAGTGAATTTCTAACACCAACCGGGAAAAGGACATTTATCGAAATGTCACCTACGGATTTCTCGCCGAAAGACAGTAGCCGTAGGCGCGTTATTAATTCGGACTTAAGTGGTAATGTTTCGTCTCCTACCGGCCGTGATAACTGTGGGGAGTACAACTACTGTGACTTAGTATCACAGGCCACTGATTATTTGGCAAAAATTAATGAATTAGTTAATGATCAGGGATCTCGGATGAATGTAGGTAATAAAACGGCGATTATGGATATTACTCAACGAATTACCGGTATCGTATCTTTGTTAGCAATAAAATCCTCTAGCAACGAAACGAAGTTAGCGAATTTTGAGCGACAAATGGAGGGTATCGCCACTCAAGAAACGAGTTTAACGTACGCGGACAAACTTAAGCTTCGATTACCACCTAAATCTGCTCCGTGCCCGGTACCTACTGGAGCGCGCGTTCCTAGGCCTTGTGTTATTGCCTATCCCACTACGGAACGCTTAGCGGACTATGCGACCTCGTCAGCAACAAAACAAGCTCTCATGAAGGCTATTAAACCGAGCGATGAGGGATTTCAAATTGTAGGCGTTAAAAAAACCTCTAAGGCAGGCGTCGTGTTACGTGTAGCTAACGAACGGCAGCTTAAGAAACTGGAATCTGTGGACGCCATTAAATCAGTAGGGTTGCGCTTAGAAAAACCGAAAGGCCGTAGGCCCCGTATAATTGTAAAAGACGTACCCGGTTCTATGGAAGATCGTGCCTTCCTAACAGCCTTATACCGTCAGAATATCAAGGACGAATTAAAATTAAGTGAGAACGATTTTATTAAGTCAACCAAAATTGTTAGGCATCGTAAACTAGAAAATGGGCGTCAATGGATAGGCTTAGAATTAGAGGCAGCAGTTCGGAAACATCTAGCCAACACAAAAGATAAACTTTATATAGACTGGGCTACATGTAGATTCATAGACGATATAGAAGTAGTTCGTTGCTTAAATTGTCAGCAATTCGGTCATGTACAAAAGTTTTGCACCATAAAAACCCCTACTTGTGCTAATTGCGCCGCCGCACACGAAACGCGAGCTTGTCCAGATAAAGACACACCAGATTTTAAGCCCACGTGCGCACAGTGTAAGCGGTTCAAAAAACCATCTGACCATCGATGCGGCTCATACGACTGTGCCACATACAAATTAAAACTGGAACAGCTAATATTAAATACCAATTACTGAATAGTTTAACTTAGTTTAAAAAAAAAAAAAAAAAAAAAAAAAAAAAGTTAAAAGAGTAACTTACTAAGTAATGAATAATATTTCGATAGGCCAGTTAAATCTTCATAACGATAAAATAGCTACATCAGAATTAGACCGTTTAATTTTAGAACAAAAGTTAGACATTGTCCTTTTACAAGAACAATATCAGAGCGCTCACTTGCGTCGTCATGTAGTACAGCTTGACTGCCGTTCGCGGGCTGGGATATATGTTGCAAGTTCTAATTTTACGGTAACATCTTTGCGTAATCTTATGACGTCACACTGCGCCGTTGCTGAGATCTCATCCTCTACCTGTAAGGTTTACGTAGTGAGCTGCTATTTTCAATATTCACATCCTATTGATCCTCACTTACATCACTTACGTTACGTCTTGCAGTTCCTCGTGGGACATAAAATTATCATTGGAGCTGATGTCAATGCGTCATCTTCATTATGGTACGGCAAGTTGCGTTCAACCGACACGGTTCGACGTTGTGCGGTTGAAGATTTCATTGCGGAAATGAATCTTATTATTCACAATACCCCCGATGCACCACCAACTTTTTGCAACCCAATGGGTGAGTCTTCTATTGACGTGACGCTTACGCGCGGCGACGTCTCGATATCCGGATGGCGTGTCCTTCCGGACGCATCCTGTAGTGATCACCGCTTGATCGTGTACGAATTCATACCAAGGGTTGCACAGAATCCACAAAGGGCTCCCTATAATTTTAGATATAAAACTAAAGGTGCGAACTGGGCTTTGTTTGGTTCACTCTTTGCAACTCATACCAAAGACTTCAGTCGCAGTAGTTTATCAGCTGAGGAAAGCGCAGAAATACTATCAGAAACTTTTACATACTGCGCTGATGTAACTATTGGTCGCGGATCTATCACTAACACTCGTAGATGTGATTGGTGGAATGATAGATTAGCCGAACTACGTAGAAGCTACCGGAAAGCTCGTAGAAAATTAAACACTATTAAAAAACATAACGTAACAGGAGATTTGTACAACAATGCTCTCATTGCTCTTAGAGTTGCCAGGTCCCACTACAGAGCTGCTGTGGAAAAATCCAAGGGAAACTTAATTCAGAAACTTGTTGATAAACTCGATAGAGAGGGCCCGTGGTCACCTTTGTATCACGAATTTAAGGCAAATAGATCAATCGACCTTGCATACATACAGAACATCAAAATTAATAACAGATATACCACAGGAGTAGAACAAACAGCAGAATATCTTTTAGACTCACTCGTACCTGACGATCGACCGGAAAACGACACTGATCATCACCGACAGATCAGGCAGTGGGCCATCGAACCACCACTGTCTCCAATGTCTGATTTACCATCTTCAGACGAATTTCTCGGTATCATTACATCCTTGCCGCTAAACAAGGCTTCGGGCGATGATAAAATATCTAACAAAATGATAAAAGAAGCTTGTAAACTTTCGGGTGACACGATTTTCACTGTCTTTAAACGTTGCATTGCTGAAGGAATATTTCCTCGTATATGGCGGTGCGGTAATATTCGTATAATACCAAAAAGTGGCGACAAGCCACCGGATGATCCTAAATCCTACCGACCAATCACATTATTACCATCGTTAGGAAAGCTTTTAGAACGTCTTGTAGTGCCCCGGCTTCTGCCAGGTGGAGTCAAATTTCATTATAGACAATTTGGATTTACGTTGGGTAAATCGACAACTGACGCTGTTATATCGGTTAGAAAGTTTGTCACAGAGTCAAAATTTCAATACGTGCTGGCTATTTTCTTAGATATATCTGGCGCCTTCGACAACGCATGGTGGCCCATGCTGTTGCTGAAATTAAAATCACGGGGGTGCTTTAAAAATATTTATTCCCTTATCTCTTCGTACTTTTCACAAGGTACAACTAAACTAAGACTTGGTCATCATTCTGTGTCGAAGGCGCTTACAATGGGATGTCCTCAGGGATCGGTGCTAGGTCCATACTTGTGGAATATCGGCTTCGACGATTTTCTTGCGATACCAATACCATCCGGATGTACTCTGAACGCGTATGCTGATGACGGCTTATTACTGGTGGAATCTGATACTAGGGCGGGGCTTGAGAGATTAGCCAATAGATGTTTGAGCTTGATATCTCAATGGGGTGAACGTAATCGCTTAACTTTTGCACCCAACAAAACCTTCCAGCTACTTTTAAAAGGTAACCTCAAATCACCGCCGAGCATTAGATTTGACAATGTAACTGTAAAAAATAAAACTACAGTGTGTTATCTAGGATTAGTTTTAGAAAGAAACTTTTCATTTATCGAACATATTAAAATAGTTAATGAAAAGTCTAAAAAGAGTTTCTGTGCATTGACAAGGATATCAACTGCGACATGGGGTCTATCATTTAATACATTAAAGATCATATACGGAGCTACTTATTTAGGTTCTATGTGCTATGGTGCACCTGTATGGGCCGATAGGGCGACCGTAGGCGCTGTCCGTCGCAAACTGTTACAAGGCCAACGACTTGCACTGATATTCTTGTGTAAGGCATATAGGACGGTTAGCACTGAGGCTTTGCCGGTGTTGGCGGGTGTGCTTCCGGTCGATCTCGAGGTGCAGAGACGTGCAGCCATGTATTATTCAAGACAACAAAACATGGAATGCGATTTTTTGGGCGCGCGGGATCGCGGTAAAATTACAAGATTGCTTCAACAGCAGCCCGATGTCTATAATGACCTCATAGACGAATGGCAACAACGCTGGGATGAATCATCCAAGGGGCGCCATCTTTACCAATTCTTTCCATCTGTTCGCGAACGGTTGTCGAGGACATGGCTTGAGGTGGATCACTGTGTCGCTCAATTTCTTACGGGTCATGGTAACTTTAAGAGCAAGCTTTATTCATTTAAATTAGTCGAGTCACCATGCTCAACACCTAACTCTCACTATGAACAGTCTGCTCATCATATCCTCTGGGAATGTAGTCTTTGGTATAATGAACGTAATATAATGCTGAATAGCTTGCAGGTGACATCTGGGGCGGTATACTATGGGGATCTTGTGTCAACTAGGGTGAATTTCCGTGCGTTTAGGCGATTCTGCCATACATATTACAGAAATCAAACATAGCTCACGTAGGACCCGTAATATTTGTGGCCGTGGTGCTTCCCTGTTTAAAAGGGTGAATGCCCATTTTACTTCATTTTGTCTCCCGCTTTGCTAAGGAGGGAAGTGGATTTACTGTATTTCCAACTCCTCCAATTTTCTTCTGATTAATTTCGTTGCGGGTTCCAAGACAGTTTAATTTCTTCCTGGGACTTCCCGAGTGTCATAACTCGGTGTGTTCGTGGGTCACTGCTGTGGATCCTGGTGTACAGGAGTTACAGTGGTGGGCGTGTGGGTGGGATTAAAAAAAAATCATTGTTTAGACATGAGCCCATATCTGCAGTGTACAGGTTGTACAATAGAGGACTCAGTACAGAGCCCTGTGGCAAGCCCCTCCACGTCTTTCTCTGGTCGAACTCCTCTCCCAAGATCCTTAGGACTAGAGTTCGAGACACAAGCATTGCACATATGCAATGGATCATTCTGACCGGAAGTCTCAGCTGGTGCAGTTTTTGCCTGAGAATGGGTAGTAGGACATTGTCATATGCCGCAGTTATGTCGAGAAAAGATGTTACTGTGGATGCACCCTGCGACAGAGAAAGGCGGATATCGGTTACCAACACCGCAACACTGTCCATGGTACTAAGACCTTTACGGAAGCCAAACTGGTAATTAGGTAGTAAATTCCTTGATTCCACAATCCACTCAAGACGGATTTTAATAAGGTGTTCAAGTAATTTAAGTAAAACTGATGATAAAGCAACTGGTCGGAAGCTATTTGGGTCTCCTGCATGTTTGCCAGGTTTCAAAATAGGAATAATTATTTGAACCTTCCACTTATCCGGGACCCAACCATTGGTATAGCAAAACTTTAAAATGTTAAGGAAGTAGGATTTTGTACTAGAGCTAGCACTGGCTATAAAAGAGTATGGGATACCATCCATGCCAGGAGCAGAGTCTCGCACATTATGAAGAACCATGTTCAGCTTCTCCAAGGAGAAAGGCTCATCGTGAGTACCTAGCGACTGAGGTGGAACACTTGGTTGGGAGACTTCATCTAGATGTGGGACATAAGGGGGGGGCAATTTTGTCTAGGAGGAGTTCAGCTGTGTCTGTGGAGATAGAGGAAGACACTGAGGGAGAGCATCCAGACCGGAACCGATTTATGTTCTTCCACACAATAGAAGATGGAGTAGATGGGGACAAAGAGGAGCAGAAGCTAATCCAACCAATACGCTTTTTGCGTCGGAGGAGTCGCTTGGTAGAAGCAAAAACATTTTGATAATTTATTAAATTTTGAGTTGACATGTGAGCATTGTATCTCCTTTCGGACTCTTTTCTTAGCTTAATGGCATTAGTACACTCACTGTCCCACCAAGGGGGTGAGGGAATTTTGCCCCTACAGGAATTCTTGATTTTAAAGCAGCTGTCCGCACTTGACCTAATTGCATCCACAAAGGCATCACAATAGTCCGTCACATGGCCGCGATCATCGTAGGATAGGGATCTGTAGTCAAATCTAGGGAGGGTATGAACATTGGATTCAAGGATTTGAGAGAAATTTCGCCAGTCAGCTTCCGAGAGGTTATATTTTAAGAGGGGAGGGCATGATTTTTCCAGGTGAGTTGAGCTAGGGAGGGATAATAATATTGGGTAATGATCGCTACCATGAGACAAATCCGTGCACCGCCAGCAAGCAGCCGCAGCAACTTCCAGGGAGCAAATGGTCAAATCAACACAGCTTTTGTTCTGACCAGGCAGGACTCTACGAGTGGAGCAGCCGTTATTGAGAACACAGAGGTTCAAATCATCAATGATCTCCAACAAACCAATGCCAAAACTGTCACAGTGCTCAGATCCCCACCTAAAGTGATGGCAGTTGAAATCTCCCATAACTAATATTGGGCTCCGTAGGCTCTGTAGCAAGTCTCTCAATATAGGGAGGAAACTCTGCTGGAGGTGAGCAATGTAGATGGAAAGCACAGATACACTACTGATTTTCGCTGCTACAATACTGATATCATCTGGGAATGGGGGTAAGGGGAGGGGTAATAGAGGGACTCTGTTATTTATAAGGAGGGCTGCACCTCCGTAACCATCAGACCTGTCGCATCTAAGTATGTTAAAATGTGGAACATGGAAGTTGAGACCCGGTAGAAGCCAAGTCTCAGCAAGAGAGACAGCCAAAGGCTTGTATTTATTCAACAAGAATATGAGGTCGTGCTTCTTATGAAACACACTCCTCACATTCCACTGTAGGAATACTTGTTGGGATGCCATTTTTAAAGTTTGTTAATAATTTGATGAGTGTGTTAGCAACGTTGGACGGTATACTAGAAGGGGATTGAGATAGAGGTAAATTGGAGGTTAATAGAGAAGTCAAAAGCTGTATTATAAGGTCAATAGTAGAAGTCTCGAGTGATGAGTTAAGAGCACAACCATTAGGTTGAGAAGGTTGGGGAGAGTGAATGATAGATTGGTGTGCAGCTATATCATAGGATTTGGATAGTGTAGGGCGAGGTTTAGGCTGCCGAAGAACAGTTTTTCGGTAGGACTGGGTTTGTTGAAGGGGTTCGGTAGACTGAAGGGTCTGGGTAGACTGGATGGGTTGAGTGGGCTGAGAGGATTGGGTAAATTGTTAGGTCTTTAGGGTATCAGCATAGCTGCGAGTAGTAGAAGGGACCACTTTATTTGCTTCCATATAGGAAATGTTTTTTTCCGCCATCATGATCTTAATGGCCCTCTGCCTGCCATACTCCGGGCAAGCCTTGCTGTTGGCAAAATGACCACCAGAGCATAGGACACAAAAGGCCCCCGTTTCTGTTACCTCACATTCGTTACTGGGATGCTCATGTCCGCACTTGTTGCATCTAGGCCTAGATCTGCAGATAGACTCCACATGTCCAAACCTGCAGCATTTCCTACATTGGACAGTGGGGTAAATATATTGCTGTACAAGAAGAGAATTATAGCAGCAGAAAACTCGTTTAGGTAGAACCTGGCCATCAAAAGTGAGGACACAGGATTCTGTTGGCTTCCACTCCAAGATACCTTCATTAAATGATTTTCGGTTAAGACGCCTGACTTTAATAATCTGCCCATAGCCCTGCGGCACTGTCACAAATTTAATTACTTCATCCTCATTCATGTCCGTAGGGATACCAGAAACAACACCCATTCTAGTAATGTTATAAGTAGGAATGCTGGCAGTGAATTTACAAATATTTAAGAGGGGGTTAATTAGGAATGCATTAGCATCCTGAGGGGATGAAAACTGTACGGATACTCTATTCCTTCCAACTTTTGTAATACCATCTCTGACAATATTACTTATATTGTTTTTAAAAAGAAAAAGTCCAAACGAAACAGGATGGAGAGTTGTACCAGAGCCTAACTGGCTCTCCACGCGAGAAACATGTACCATGTAGGGACCACTGTCATTGTTTGTGTATTTGTCACGACTAATAAAGGTTTTCGTTTGAGTTTGGAGACGTTGAAGAGGAGGGGCACTTACCTCATCGTTCCCATTTCGTTTTCGTGAGGTAGAAATGAGGGGCCTGGTTTCTTCCACCGTAGCGTTGCAGACCAAATTGGCAAACTGTTCTAAGGGGTTGGAAGGGGTTGAAGGTTGATCGGGTAAGGGAGGAATAGGGGTGAAAGGAGGGGTTACTGGACATGGAATATCGGGAGGGTCGGGCGGTTTATTTCCGTTCATGTTCACTTACCGGTAATACAAACAACACACCGTAACCAAGGACAGCACAAAATAACAAAAAAAAAGACCCAATAATCACAAAATCACCAAAGGTTTGAAAAAATTCTAGACGCACGTGCTAACCAAACGAACGACGCGACAGAATCGCAAATACTTCATTTGCGATTCTGTCTGTCTGCCTCTGTCTGTGTTCTGTCTGTGATTTCACGTAATGGTGACAGGTTGTGTCCTTGGATTCGATGTTGCCACTTAACAGCCATAAAATCGGAAATGGTTATCGATTATTTCTAAAATATAATTTCATATGAAATAATAATCTACGAGGTGCCTTTAAATTCTGTACGCCTTTTAGTTTTTTTTTAAATTATATTTATCTATCTATATTAATGTATTTTTAAAAAATAAAGTGATATAAAGAACCCTACTTTTTCAATATCAAAATAACTTGCAATAATAAGTGAGCGAGAACTGCACAAAGACACTAGCGACATCTGTGGAAAACTACCCGTATTACTGACACAAGTCCGAACCATTGCGATCGATCCGTCAAGGAGCTGGCCATCTGGGCAAGTTGAAGCGGAAACACAAGAGGGCGCTAGTAGTAACATAACAATCACTTCAATATTATTTTACAACTTATAAAATAATCTGGAAAGTATAAAAATGGAGGAAATTATGCAAGAGCTTCGAAAAATTCGAAGAGATTTAGATGAACAGAAAACCGCAATAGAAAAAAGTGGGGAGAAAGTGACAGAAAGAGTTACGCAAAATATAAACTGCATATTGGAAGATAAGTTTAAACTATTCAATGAAAAATACGAACATCTAAGGGAAAAATGTGAAAATCAAGAAAAACGACTATATTTTATAGAAAAACAGGCAAGAAAAAACAACATCGTCTTTTTCGGAATTAAAGAAACAGAAACATCATATTCTAACCTAGAAAGTCTCATAGTGAACTTTATCAAAGAACACTTCTCTCAAGAACTAGACCGCAGGGATATTCAAGAGGTTAGGAGAATAGGCAAGAAAGGGGAAAGACCTCGACCAATAATTGTCACTTTTTGTACACTCGGCACAAAAATTAATTTGTTTAAAAATAGAAGTGCACTAAAAAATACCGGTTACTACGTAACGGAAGATTTCCCACAAAATATCCTAGAGAAGAGGAAAGAGCTTCAAGAACGAGCAAGAATCGAAAGGGAAAAGGGAAATCTTGTAAAAATAAAATACGATAAGCTTGTCATAAATGAAAGAAACAAAACAGCTGGAAATAACAAAAGAATGCTTTCAACTTCGCCTGAAAACAAAACCACAAAGGGAGCCGAAACTAACACACAGGTTTATAAGAAAAATAAATCACAAACACAAATTAGAAGAACTTCAAGCCTATCGGAAGGCACTTCAAAACCGGGCATGCTGAATTATCTGATCAACAGAAACACAAACAACTCATCAGATCTGCAGAAAAATAATAACGTTAATATATAGCAATTACCGCCCCCCTCACGCAGCGTCAACATACACCAACCACTATCAGAATACCAAACTCATCGTCCAAGCCGGCTGGTCACCGTGGATGATCATGACCAAAACCCTCCAAACAACCCTCCAAAAAATGAAAAAACCTCACAAAAAACGTTATACATTCTGACATATAACGTTAAAACACTTTCATCATATGAACGTTTGTTAGAGCTAAACGAAGCGCTCAAAGAAATTAAATATGACATACTAGGTTTAGCGGAAACAAGGCGTATTGGAAACAAAATTGAAGAGTATGAAAACTTCATTTTCTGCTATACAGGCCACACACCTGGAAGACATGGCATAGGTTTTATAGTTAAATACCATCTTAAAAATAATATAGAAGGCTACCTCGGCCTTTCTGAAAGAGTAGCCATATTAAACCTGAAATTCGAGAATACCAGCTTATCAATCATTCAAGTCTACGCCCCTACTGCACAAGCTAGCGATGATGAAATTGATAAATTTTATGCAACAGTAAATAGGGCAATAGAACTAGCACACAAAGACTTCATACTGATGGGCGACCTGAATGCTAAAATTGGGATACCAAAAAATGAGGAACATTTAATCATGAAAGCACACGGATATGGAATTAGAAACGAGAGAGGACAAAGACTAATCGAATACGCCAGTGAAAACAAACTGTCCATTTTGAACACTTTCTTCAAAAAAAAACAAAAAAATAAATGGACCTGGCGATCCCCGGATGGAGGCAACAAAAATGAAATTGACTTTGTGCTGTCAAATCGTCCTCGTCTATTTAAAAACATAGAAGTACTAAACACTAACTACCCTTCGGATCATAGGCCAGTAAGAGCAACAATATCATATGACACACACTTCAAAAAAAACAGAACAAAGTTTACTAACTGTCAAACTAACACAATAACAAGCGAAGAAGAAATCACAAAGTTCAAAGAATACCTAAGCTCCTACATATCGAAAGACCAATTTTTCACTAAGATTACTGTCCCAGTCCAGGAGTATTACGACAACTTAATTAAAATCATCACCTCAAGCTTGCAAAACGCCCGAGTAGCACATAACCCAAAGAAAGTCCACAAAATAATTTCAGAGCGTACATTAAAACTTTTTAAAAGAAGTCAAGACCTGCAAAAAAGTTCAAATAAAACTAGAGCAACAAGAAACGCAATCTCGGCCCTTTACAAACTTGTCAACAAATACATAAAAAAAGACTACGCCAACTACAGATATAAAACTATTGAAAAACACCTAAGCCAAACTGGAAGCACAAAAAAGGCATACAAAGAGCTAAAACCAAATAAAACTTGGATCGAAGAGCTGAAACGAGGCGATTTAACTAAAAACAACCGCGGCAACATTATTAGCATAGCGACAGAGTTCTACAGGGATCTCTATAGCACAAAAGAGCCAGAATGCAGCAGCCACGAGAACCAAAATAACAGCAGCGGCGGTAACACACTAATAAGACCCCAAATTGAAGAAAATGACGTTATTGAGGCTTTAAACAAACTGAAATTAGACAAAAGCCCGGGCTCGGACAACCTAGCAAACGAAACCCTAAAGATATCTGCCCCAATACTAGCTACATCCTTTACAAAATTATTCAACTCTATCCTCGAATCTGGAGAGACACCCACCCAATGGTCTGAATCTAACATAATTCTGTTATATAAAAAAGGCGACCCGAAGGATATTGGGAACTACAGACCTATAAGTTTGCTGCCGAGTGCATATAAGCTATTTTCTACTATCCTGACCAAAAAAATTAGCTCTACATTAGAAACAAGGCAACCTGTTGAACAGGCAGGATTCAGAAAAGGATTCTCTACCATCGACCATATTCACACACTCGAACTTCTCATCGAGAAATATCAAGAGAGAAATAGACCACTTTACTTGGCATATATTGATTACAAAAAGCATTCGATTCAGTGTCACACAACTATATCTGGCAAACTCTAACAACACAGAATGTGGGAAACGAATATTTAAGAGTAATCAAAAGCATATACAGGAAGAGCAAAAGTAGAATCAAACTAGAAACAACCGGTCCCTGGTTCCCTATAAAGAGAGGCGTAAGACAGGGGGACCCGCTTTCACCTATACTATTTATAGCCACATTAGAGTCTATAATAAGCAAGCTTGACTGGAATGAATGCAGAATAAAAGTAAAAAATAAATATTTAAGCCACCTACGTTTTGCCGACGACTTGGTGTTGATGTCAGAGAAAGGAAAAGAACTACAGTACATGGTAGAGTCACTCAACAAAGCTAGCAAGCTCGCCGGACTAGAGATGAACCTCTCTAAAACTATGGTAATGACCAACAACACCAAGGTACAAATATACGTCGACAACGAGCCTCTCCAATACACTGATAAATATATTTACCTAGGCAAACAAATAAGCTTCGACAGACTAAACAACTACCAAGAAATTGAGCGCAGAGCCCAGTTAACATGGAATAAGTACTGGAGCCTTAAAGAAATATTTAAGAGCAACATGCCAATCAAACTGAAGACAAAGGTTATGAATTCTTCCCTTATACCATGCTTGACCTATGCTTGTCAGACATGGAAGTTTAACAAAAATATTAAAAATAAAATAATAACGTGTCAACGAGGAATGGAGTGTCAGTGTCAATGTCAGTGAATCAAAAATGGATAAAGAAGACAGTATTCGCTTAATACAACTTTACGGAAGCTTCAAAATGTTATGGGATTCGAAAGATCCAGATCATTTAAATAAAAGCAAGCGAGAAGATTGCTGGAGGAAGATCTCTAAGGAAATGAAGTTACCTATACCCGAGTTGAAAAAGAAACTTGACTCATTGACAGGTTCATACCGACGCGAAAAGTCAAAACAGAGAAAAAGTAATATCACTGGTTCAGGTAAGGATTCTTTTATTTAATTATAGTGAATGTTAGATTAGTTAATTTCATTATCAAATATCAATATGTACAACATCTACTATAGGACACACCATAGGAAACGAAAAATAACCTATAACGTCTACATATTTGTTACAGGCGCTGATGAAATTTATATATCGAAGTGGTTTTGTTTCAAATATTTTGACTTTATGTCAAATAAAGATGACACAGGAATTACAAAAGAAGGCGGAATAGATAACGTAAGTCCTTTATTTATGTTTATTTTCAAAATTAGTTGAACATTAATATTGATGCTGCCATGGAATTATTCCGTTTGTTACAAAATGTGTTGCTAAATGTAGACGAATATCTTTAGCACTAACAGTACCTCTGCGCGGAATGGCCGTTAGAGGTAATAGTGCTGTAGATGGAATATTGTTTCTCCATTGACCTGTAATAAATGAACAATCAACTTCTCTATCATAATATTCTGGTGGAATAGAATAATTATATAAATACACTGTTGCTAAGACAACTTTTGTAGCTTTTTCTGGCTCTAGGAGGATAGGTTTCCTAAGGACTCTGTAGCCTGAACTTAAAATACCAAAGGTATCTTCAACGACTCTGCGAGCTCTGCTAAGTCTGTAATTAAACACTCTTTCTTTGGAACCCGCCTCTGGATTACCTTCAAATGGTTTCATAGTATATTTGGTAAGCATAAAAGCTTTGTCGCCCAATACGAAATATCTTATTTTCATTATGTACGGTATTTGTAGTATCTGCGCTTCAGGAATGTTCAGTTGACAGTTTTGTAATTTTCGATATAAAATCATATTTTTAAAAACTCCGCCGTCGGAAATACGCCCTTTACTTCCGACATTAACAAACAAGAATTTGTAATTAGCATCCACGAGAGCGAAGAGCACTATACTAGGAAAGTTCTTGTAGTTGTCGTAATCAGTACTTAAATTGATGGGTCTTTGAAGAGTTACGTGTTTCCCGTCCATAGCCCCTATAACATGTGGGAAGTTTCATTTTATTAAACAATAACCATTGCCATCGCCACAACCATCGCGAAAGAAAAGAAGGCTGAATACGAATGCACAAAATGATTCTCTTGACAATATATTGAAGGACACTTTTGCCATAATTGAGAAAAGTTCAACTTCCATAAATGATCCATGTGTAGCATTCGGTAATTATATTGCACATGAACTCAGAAAATACGATCCTTACACTCAATCATGTGTTAAAAATGCTATTAATACTATTGTTCACGAAGCGGACATGGGAAGATATCAGATGTATAGACCAGGATATTACACACAACCACCAACGTCAACCATAACTGGTTGGTGGTGCTAAAAAAGTTAATACACACATTTAAGAGCTCTTAAATATTTTAATTAATTTAATGAATTAATTTGTATAATTTCGCACAGTTTGTAAATCAGCAGAATCTTCTTAGTCCTTTACAATCTGGGTTCAGACCTTGTCACAGCACAACCACCGCTCTCCTCAAAGTGACAAGCGATATTAGGGAGGGTATGGAGGAGACTAAAGTCACAGTGCTGGCTTTGATTGATTTCTCGAATGCCTTTAATACCGTTAGTCATGACGTTCTACTGGCCATCCTTTCCTATCTTATGATCTCCTCAGAAGCTCTGGAATGGTTCTCCTCCTATCTTCAGGGACGACAACAGAGTGTTCATATTGATGACTTGTCGTCGAGTTGGTGTGATCTTCTCACTGGCGTCCCTCAAGGCGGTATATTATCTCCCTTATTATTCTCAATATTCATTAATCTCATAACCCAGCACCTTCAGTGTACGTATCACCTGTACGCTGATGACTTACAAGTGCACACACAGACAAGGGTTGAGGACATAACATACGCTGTCGACAAAGTCAACAAGGACTTGGACTTTATAAAGAGCTGGTCAACGAGGTTTGGTTTGTCGGTAAATCCAACCAAATGTCAAGTGATCGTCGTGGGGAGCAAACAAATGATAAGTAGGTTGGATATGGCGGTCATCCCACCAGTTGTCTACAACAATGTGACTATACCTTATAGTGCAGTGCTAAAGAACCTGGGGTTATATATCGACTCGACACTTGACTGGCGGGCACAGGTTACACACGTCGGCCAGAAAGTCACCACATGTCTCCGTGCCTTATATCGATTGAAGAACTTCCTTCTCGCTAAAACTAAGGCTACGCTTATGCAGTCCTTAATTATTCCCATAATCGACTATGGTGATGTGTGTTATTTTGACCTGAATGCAGACCTTCTCAATAAACTAGATCGCCTTCTCAATAACTGCATTCGATTCGTTTTCAATCTTCGCAAGTATGACCACGTGTCTGCTTTACGTTCCCAGCTGCAATGGCTCCCAATTCGTCAGCGCCCCAGTTTACGAGTACTGACTTCTCTCTTTTCTTTCCTCAACTCTCCATCGTTACCTGAATACCTCGTACCCCACTTCCGTTTCCTATGCTCCAATCACGATCGAAATCTTCGATCAACCAACAATATGCTTCTTCTATGCCCCCCTCACACCTCTAACTTCATCAACTCCTCCTTCTACGTCCAGTCAGTCCTCCTCTGGAATGCCCTCCCTGCCGAAATCAGGATGTCAACAAATCGCCTTGCATTCAAGAGAAAAGTGCGCGATCTTCTTCGGGGTGAATTGGCGAAATAGTTACAGCTCTAGTTCCCGACTGAGAATTTATATATTTTATTAAATTTATGTAGGTTTATGTATGCATGTGTGTTTTTATATTGTGTATGTTTCTGGACCTAAATTATGTTAATATCATATTTTATTTTGCACCTACCGCATCATATTTCTACATCACCTGAAGGTTGACTGGGAGAGAATGCCTAATGGCATTAAGTCCGCCTTTGTACAATATGTGCATTAAGTTTAAAATAAATAAATAAATAACTTCTGGTGAAAATCTGCAGAACACACAATTTACTCCTGCAACTACTACAGAAACATCAGACTTTAATTTTGGTGACAGC
The DNA here is from genome assembly GCA_902825455.1 of Arctia plantaginis. Lineage (NCBI taxonomy): Eukaryota > Metazoa > Arthropoda > Insecta > Lepidoptera > Erebidae > Arctia > Arctia plantaginis. The sequence continues at coordinate 20,288 of CADEBD010000497.1, forward strand.
TCCGTTATTTAAATATGAGGCAGATAAATAAATAATTTGATTGCTTAATTACCATGATTTTTATTTACCTTAGCGGAATCACTGAGGGCGTCTATAATTGTATCACACGTTTCTGGAACTATAGTTGATATAGATTGTTTCGATACTCTAAAAAGATATTGAAGACTGCTATAGGAGTCTCCTGTTGACAAATATCTCAATGTTAGCAGCACTCTTTCGGATACAGTTATTGCTTCTCTGTAGTTAGTGTCACATTTTTGTATTTTCCATAGTAGGCCAAAACCTCCTTTCTAAGGAGAGGCTTATGTCCAGCAGTGGACTGTTAAAGGCTGATGATGATGATGATGATTTTGTATTTTCACAGCCACTAAGGAGCACAAATATTCAATGTCTCCCGCAGACATGCGTGTAAAATTTGGTCTGGACGCGGCTAATTCCTACTAATTTGAATGTTTGGCCCTGGGATTTGTTTATTGTTAGTGCGAAAGAAATTTTTACTGGAAATTGGAGCCTTTTGAAGGGTATAGGCAAATCAGTAGGGATCATGGGTATTCTTGGTATATGAGCTAATTCACCAGCTGCAGGGCCGGTGATAATCTTCGCTACTATTAAATTATCTTTTAGCTCCTTTATAAGAAGTCTCGTGCCATTACACATGTTGGGGGGGCTTAAATTTCTGAGAAGCATTATCGGCGTGCCAACTTTTAACGACAGTTCATGAGGTGGTAGCCCATCGGGGTTCAGAGAATTTAAAAATTCCTGGGGGTAGTGCACTGCGTCCTCGATATTAGTGACGGTGTCTATGGATTTATAGCACTTAACTTCACCGGGTACTTTCTGCATAATTAAATTGTTTATTTCGTTGACTGTTTCATTCCTGGGAGAAACTATTGCTCTACAACACAGCCAACGAAAATAATGTTGATGTAAGTTTTCGATGTCAGGATATAAAGTATCTATCAGACTATCTAAATTATGGACTATTTGGCCTAGAGACTCATCCAAAGTAACCGCATAATCGGTGCCCAAATTTAAAGATGGAAAAATTCCTTCTCCAAGTTTCAGCAGCTGTTGTGGAAAATTGCTATGCGTATTTCCATGTAGATGAGCTCTCATATTGGTGCGCAAATTCAAATGTTGAACAGATGTCCAAAGGTGAGGCGATTTTAAACATGCCTTCATAATATCTGCTCGCGTACCTCTGTTGACGACTGGAAGCGTTTGTCTGAAATCTCCAGCAAATACAAAAGTGATACAACCCATGACATTAGCAGAGCTTCGGAGGTCTTTTAAAGTACGGTCCACGGCCTCCACATGAGCTCTATGGTGCACTCATGGTGCATTCATCCCATATTACCAACGACGCGTCTTGCAGCAACTTACCAAGAGGCCCATTTTTCCGAATAGAGCACCTAGACCGTTGATCTAAAGATACGGATAGCAGGAGTTTAAACGTAGAGTGAGCAGTCTTTCCTTCTTTCAAGAGAGTTTTCCTGACGAAGCAACTGCAATCGCTATCTTCAATGATTGCCGTATCTTAGCAAGTATCAAATTTGCGAGAAGTCTTTCCAGTGCCTCCTGGTGCGTCCAAAAAAAATAATCTCCCCATGTTATTGTTCACGCTGTCCACAATAGTCTCATAAGCATGTATTTGATCTGGTATTAATTTTGGCACATTGTCATTAACAAACGCTGTTAGATCATTTCTGTTATACTGTTGTACCATTGTGTCAATAGTATTATTCTGGGTACGAACGGGAGGAGGCAATCCAAAATCACTTAAATTTTTCTCGTTTAATTCTAGAAGTTTGTTTTCTATTTTAATTAATCCTTCATTATAAATGATTTTAAGTGAAGGGTAAAGTGTTATCCTGATTTTGTTGTCTGATACGATGTCTAATATCTTCACAGAACTGATCTTTGAAAGTATCCCATAACTTCAATGGTTCCGATGGTTGACAAAATAAAAGTATGACTACGAACAACTCCCTTAGTTTTTTTGGACAATGTGATAATGAAGCTTCCCTTAAAATGTTACCCCAATGGTCATCGTTTTCAAGTAAACCTCGGTCACGGCAAGCTGCTTGATACGTCTCTTTGACAATACCGTTTACAGTTTTAAGGTAATGCATATGAGGTGCATATGAGGTGGTGCAGTAGAATCCTAAGATAAACACTCTGATTGGGATGGATGTATCCCGTAGACTCTACCTAAATCGGCATCTTTTTTTATCCCCGGATGTGCAACTACATCTTCACCACGCCTCCTTCTAGTGAATTTATTATTTGTCCATTTATAGTATTGCGGGACTTCATGATACAGAAGAGTTTTCGCAAATTCATCTTCATTACAGAGAGCAAAAAATGCCAGTAATGTGGTATTGCGTGGGTTTTGGACAACTTGATAAGCTGTCCCTGGTGTAAAATACACCCTTTGACCGTTCTCTAGATGAACGGTCAAATGCACTACAGTAGGATGCCGGTCGTGAATGAGAAATTCAAATAAGCGCCAGACAGCTTCAGATGTGCTTATGTACCTGCCATTTAAATAGTTTTCGACCTCATCGTGTGGGTTTCTAAGGCTAAAAGTTGCCTGATCTGAACCTTTATTTATATAGTTACATATATATTGAATGGCTTGGATAAAGTGGCAATACTCTACGTTTATATGAGCGTTAAAAGTCTTACATAGTAGCGGGGAGTATGGAACAATCCACCTATTATCTATCGTCACCATGTTGCTCCTGATTTGTAGCATAGTGCTCCGACCGCCATTTCCTGTATTGCGCCTACGATAAACTGGATACCCATCCTCTTCGGTCTGGGTATCGTTCATGAAACGGCGAGGGTATTTTTTTGTTCTTCATGCATGGTGCAGTTAAATTATGTTCTCCGCAGGGTCCATGTACCATATTTTTAGTTACAATGTCGTGTAGTACCGGATCAATTTGTTGATCGGGTAGCTCCGCAAGTATGACACTGTCGATCTCATCTGGTTGTATTTTAGTTTCTAGCCCGAACAGCAAATGACAATGAGGTAAACCGCGCTTTTGCCACTCCACACTTGTCATATAACATTTTACTTTACCGAATATCTGTTCTTTGACAAATAATTTGATGAATTTCTTCATCTTTATATGAAATACGCGTGAAATTATGTAATGACGGTCGAAAGACCGTTGTCCTGGTAGCAGCTCCGCTTTAATGTCAGGCCATTCGGGGTTACATGTAAAAGTGACAAATAAGTCAGGTCTACCATAATTTCGGACGTACGTCATCGCGTCCTGCGTTTTCTCCTGCATGAAACGCGCAGAACCCGTAAACCCAGAAAGAACTGTTGGTTAGCCCTGAAAAGAACTGTTGGTTAGTCCTGAAAAGAACTGTTGGTTAGCCCTAAAAAGAACTGTTGGTTAGCCCTGAAAAGAACTGTTGTTTAGCTCTGAGAAGAACTTTTGCGTAGGTGTAGTTTTAAGAACGAAATCTAAAAAAAAATCGCACGAAAATTATTAGACTTCACGTACGACCGCCGCGTAGGGAGCCGACCTCGCGTCTGAGCCGCGCGGGTACCTTACTCATAGATCTAAACTCCCCTCCCGCACGCGCACCCCCGCCTTCGTGACGCCCACTTCGCAACGGGCCGTGCAGCAGAAATCGTAATATTTTAATTTTGCCATAACTTCAAAATGGTTTTGAAGTTATGGCAAAATAAAATATAATATAATTATTATAAATCATATAATTTTTATCATTCAAAGACCAAATATTATCTACATAAACTGTAGTTAATGATGAAATAATTTATTTTGATAAGGATTAAAAGCATGAGTAAACGCGTTTAAATGTAGTCCAAAAAAAAATCAAGATTTTTAAATAAAAAAATGGTTGTTGTGCCTCACTCGACATAGATAGATATAGTGTGTCGCGGACTTTTTTGTAGATATTTATAAGATCTAATTAGAATATTTTATGGTTCTATCTTTTATAGTTTAGGCAGCGTACGCAAAATAAGTAACTTTTCTGGTTGATTTTTTACACCTTGTGTCCGAAAAACCCAAATATCTTACGGAACCCTATTTTTTTCCAAAATAAAATATAGCCTATGTTACTCGTGGATAATGTAGCTTTCGAATGGTGAAAGAATTTTTAAAATCGGTCCAGTAGTTTTTGAGCCTATTCATTACATACAAACAAACAAACATACAAACAAAATTTTCCTCTTTATAATATTAGTGTAGATAAAATGTCTCGCATCGCATGCGCTGCGTAAACTATTGATGATAGAACAAAACAATGTACTACAATATTAAAGAACATATCAATATCTATATAAAAGTCCGCGATAGCATATGCCTATCTCCAACGGATAACTCACAATAACTACTTTTACTAGCTATTACAATTTTAGATTAAAAAGAATGTTTTTTGTCGAAGCTTATTTAACCCAAATGGTATTAATTTATATCTTAATAAACATATTTATTAGAATGGAAATTTAACATAGAATATTTGTTTCCTTGACTCTATGTATGGGGTCTACCAATAAGAAAATCCTGGTTTAAAAATTGAATAAAACACACAATTTATGAAAAATGCATCTGATTAATTTATTTGATAGATAATTTTATGCAATTTATGTTTTAAATAATATATCGGCCAAATGACCGCCGCGGCTCTTTTTGCAGACGGTCACCCGCTTACGCCAATTTTCGATGGCGCAGTGCACCATTTCACAATGTTGGTTTTTAGGTCACGAATTGTAGCTGGATTATTGCTGTACACTTTAGATTTAACGTAACCCCAAAGAAAATTGTCTAAAGGTGTTAAATCACACGATCTTGGTGGCCAACTGATCGGTCCATTTTTCGAAATTAATGACTCACCAAACTTACCACGCAATAATTCCATGTTCACTCGAGTAATGTGAGGTGGTGCACCGTCTTGTTGAAAATAAAGGTCGTCTGCATCAATATCATCAAATTCCGGAAAGAAATATTCGGTTAACATCGAGTTATAGCGCTCGCCATTCATAGTAACAGGGTTTCCTTCGTCACTTTCAAAGAAGTTTTGGACAATTTCCAAGCGTTGGTTTAAAGAGAAACGTGACATGATAAAATGGCAAACCTTACTGAACACATATGTCAAGAGACGTCAAAGATCCATCATCAAACATGGCCACTATGAGCTGTCAAAACCAGGTCATCCCTATTGGTAGACCCTTTACTTTAAACGAATATCTTAGAAGATATTGCAATATAAAAATATTCGCGCGACAAATTAATTACGCGGCAGTCATTCGGTCCGGGCGTTGGCCGTCGCACACTGGGGCAGAAGACCCTAATAAATGCCGGAAATAAAAAATAAAAAAGATGTCACTTGTTAGCCCTCATATATAAATTAATTAGAATACTAACTCAGGTATTATTTGGCGGTATTTAAATGCTCTATAACAAACCCACTTCGTTACTACAGTGAAGCGAACTTACGTCTTGCAGACTACCCTATCCAGTATTAGTGATTTACGTGCAATTTAAGAGTCGTTTTGCGCTAAAAGTATTTATTTTTGGTATTATTTAGCTATGGAACCTTCATCTTCAGGTATGTAACTATGTTTTAGAATGTTTTTTTTCTTTATTATATAAATAGTTTTAGGCAGACCAGGCTAAATTTGGGTGTGTAGAAAATTATCAGGAAAATAACGAAATAATAGATATTTTATTTTGTTTCTAAGCAATATTAAGTTATGCTTACTATCTAAAAATAATCTTTATAGTATCATCTCTTATAAACAATTTATTTTTTTTGCTATATTTTGCTAATTTTCGAGATAAAACAATTTTTAGTGCATGATTTACAGAAAATATTTTTATCCCAATTTGCCATTATAATAAAAAAATATTTATTTCGTTTTAGGGATGTCCTCGGATACGTTATTTATTACAAGACAAGAACTTTTAAATAAAATGCATAGTTCTAAAGGGAATAGTTTCGAGCAAAAATATATGCATCTTATAAAAGAGCTGGAAAAACGAACGAGTAGTCATGCCGAGTATATAAAATAAAATGAGTCGTTTTAAATATTAATATAAGTCAAGATGGGAGAGAGTGTATAGAATAAAAGAAAATTTTAACAAATATAACAAAGATTGGCTTCAGACATCACTTTCTTTCTCATGCATATTGGGTCAAATATGAAAAGCGGCCGACCGGTTACTTCTTTTGAAAATTCCTCAGAAAATAGTAAACGTTCCAAGACTAAGCAATTGCGGAAACAACTTCAGCTCCAGAATTAGTTTATGCTAACTCGTATGAGTCTACGAGTTACAGGTCAAGTAAAAGCCTCAAACTTTTTGAAGTTTGTTAAGCCCTGACAGAAACTACTTCAACCATTAAATGCTTTTTGTGTGGTGCAACATTAAAAGATTTCAATAACATAGATAAAATAGTTTTAAGAAAGATGAATACTGATAATTTGAGATTTGGTATTTCTGTCCTCGATTCTTCGATTCTTCGAATGTTTACTACATTTAGCATACAAACTCCCTATAAAAAATGGCAAGTCCGTGAAGAGAAGGATAAGCAAACTGTTTCAGAAAATAAAGCCCGAATTCAAAAAGAATTTAGAGAAAAGTGTGGCCTAATTATAGGCAAACCCAAACCGGGTTTCGACAGTAGCAGCGATGGAAACACCGCCAGACGTTTTTTCCAAAACCCAGACTTGTCAGCACAAATAAGTGATATAGACGTAGATGTCATAAAAAAAAACACATTATTTTAATGATTATATCAAGTGAATTTGATATAGATGCAGAAAAGTACAGGGTATTTGCACTTGATACTGCTAGATATTTCTTTTCTTTATACCCGTGGTACAACTTGCCACCTACTCTGCATAAGTATTTCATTCATAGACCAGAAATTATATCCTTTTGCACTTCCCACTATCGGACAATTAACAGAAAAATCACAGGAGGCAAGAAAGAAGGACTTTAAGCGCTATAGAGAGCATAATTCGAGAAAATGTAGCAGAGAAAAATCTAAGGGGGATATTTTAAACTTTTTTTTACTGAGCTCTGATCCCGTAATCACCAGTAAGCAAAAGTTAGTCAAAAATAAAGTGAAAAATATTCCTAAAGAAGTACTGTTCATGTTGAAAGCTCCATTTCTAAATAACTCGGATGATAATACTACAGTCGATGACGATCATAATGATGAAGATGATGATGCTTTAACATATCTGTAATAGGTATCATACTGCTCGTCTGCCCCCCCCCCCCCCTCAAACATAAAAAAAACTATACTTGAGAAATACCGCTTTTTTTTGTAAAAAATATTTAATGTGTTTTTTGTAAACACTAAAAATGATGATGTTAATTACCTGAATTTTTTCTGTTATTACAAATGTCTATGAGAACACTCGGTCCACTTTAGAACGTCTAACAGCTTTAGAATATTTGATGGCAGTTATACGGGTCTCCTGCCCCAGTGTGCGTCGCGTCGCAATGGAGGATTCTGGCCTCCGAGAAATTCAAATTCATAATATTTATTGCACCATGATCTTTACATATATACATGTTTGTGTACAAGGTCTTATTGTGTATGTAAGAAGGGGATCGGCCATAATTAAACAATGAATTTCTTTTAAAACTCGATAATATTTTATTTAACCAAATACAGAGAAATAGCTAATCACAGGACTAATAACAATTTGATATTAATTAATCATTAAACTAAACCATGTTATAAATTAACATTTCAATAAACAAGCCTTAAATAATCGGGTATAATTAGTCCAGAAACCAAATTATAACCCGGAATAATAATTAATTCCTTTTCACAAATTAATCATTCAAAGTGTCTAGGTTAAGCTAGCGGCGAGGTACAACTAGTGCACCGAGCCACGCCAGAGCCAAGACTGCCTTGAAAATGATCGTTACACGTCTTTTATACCGGCAAATCTAGTAGTGGGGAGAGTGGGGCATCGAATGACGCGCTCGGTGGCGTGATCGGTGCACGTGTTGTTTACGGCGCCGACATATATTTAATAGTTAGAGATACCTGTGATATCCATACCTTAACTTTTTATGTAGGGGTAAGGGGTACACACAACTCCACAGCATGCCCGCTCGCTCCGAGTGTCAGATCGAAAGCGAACGAATGGCGTTGCCGTTGGCTTGTGTCCTATATTTTGTTATATATTGGTATACGTCACATCTCTTCCTTTTAATATAATTAATTTGATCTCTTAATTTTTTTAAATCATCAATCATCATCAATCAATCAACTTTGCTGGTAATAGATGAGCGTAAATCACTATTCATCTTTATTAGATACATGTCCCTGATTAATAACTTTCCATTCGCCTTCTACTTTCTTCAGATGTACAATATTTCGCCTGGCTAGTTTCATCGTTCCTTACGTTTATGTCACTTCCTTCAGCGCTTATTACGATGGTATGAGGTGTTGGATTGTAGTCTGGAGTTATTTTATTTTCTTTGACAAAGTTCTTTACATAGACTTTCTCGCCAATTCCTAATTCTCTGTCTGTAGCCTTTCTCTTTCTGTCTTCGATTAATTTAATTTTGTCTTTTGTTTCTTTATCCCGGTCTCTAACTTCTAAATCGTTATAATTGGTTTCAAGTAGACTTGCAACGAATAGTATATTCGGCAGTATACCGAATACAGAATATTCGGCGAGGCCTCTGACTGAATAGCCGAATATTAGGCAAAAGTATTCGGCTGGATTTTAGCGCCAAAAACTTGTACAGACGTGAATTAAATTATGTGCCTGTTTTATGTACCAATGACTACTTAATAAATGATTATAAAAGAAATGAGAACCTTACCCTTCTAAATTTTGATTACCACAATAATTCAAATACATAGAATCCTCCATTTTTCCAATTCAGAAGATGATTATGTACCTGTGTTATGCACCAATGACTACTTAAATGATTATAACAGAAATAAAAATATGAATATATACGTAATCAATCGTTTTTAATTTTTAATTTTACCATATATTTCTCAATGACAAAATATATTATTTAAGTATTCGGTATTCGGCCGAATAATATGTTGATATTCGGTATTCGGCCGAATATAATAAAAGCAGCCGAATAGGCCGAATACCGAATAGTAACCGAATATTCGTTGCAAGTCTAGTTTCAAGATCTGTTAAAAAGGGTAATTTATCTCTGAATTGCCTTCCATAGAATAGCTCCGATGGAGATTTACCTGTGGATGAATGCGGTGTACTATTGTACATTATTAGGTATTTTAACAAATCGTCTTTCCAGTCTGATTTCTCGCATTGACTGATTTTAAGTCTTTTAAGAATATCCCTGTTTCTGAAGCAGGTACATATGAACATTTATTTTACTTACTGCGCTTTTACTCGTCGCCAATGTGATATCCACTTTTCATGTAGGGGTACTTGTAATAAAACATCACGCAATTATGCACATAGGCACACAATTCCACAGCACGCCCGCTCGCTCCGAGTGTCAGATCGAAAGCGAACTGTTATAACCTTCGCCTGTACCCAAATATGCTGACTGCATCTGCAGCCAGGCATGGCCACAGAAACACTACTCAGCACTTTTGGCATTAGAGCCGGGAACTGATCAGCGGGAAGTCAGTCTACGTTCCACTCTCGCGCCGAGCGGTTGCCTAAGGGTCCCTTTTATATTTTGAGTGACAATAAAAGTCTTTAATTAAATAATACCTTTTTTTAAAAAGCCTTCGAAGAGAGACCCTATAACATTTTGGTGGCAGCGGTGGGATACGGAATTCCCAGTGCCGATTCGCGCAAACAAACCAATTTTAAAAAACGTGTAGACTCGCCGTATCCTGCAAACCATATATCGTAAAACTTACCTTGTGGTTCATTTGTGACTATTGGGACTAATCCCACCCACACGCCCACCACTGTAACTCCTGTGCACCAGGATCCACAGCAGTGACCCACGAACACACCGAGTTATGACACTCGGGAAGTCCCAGGAAGAAATTAAACTGTCTTGGAACCCGCAACGAAATTAATCAGAAGAAAATTGGAGGAGTTGGAAATACAGTAAATCCACTTCCCTCCTTAGCAAAGCGGGAGACAAAATGAAGTAAAATGGGCATACACCCTTTTAAACAGGGAAGCACCACGGCCACAAATATTACGGGTCCTACGTGAGCTATGTTTGATTTCTATAATATGTATGGCAGAATCGCCTAAACGCACGAAAAATTCACCCTAGTTGACACAAGATCCCCATAGTATACCGCCCCAGATGTCACCTGCAAGCTATTCAGCATTATATTACGTTCATTATACCAAAGACTACATTCCCAGAGGATATGATGAGCAGACTGTTCATAGTGAGAGTTAGGTGTTGAGCATTGACACAATGGTGACTCGACTAATTTAAATGAATAAAGCTTGCTCTTAAAGTTACCATGACCCGTAAGAAATTGAGCGACACAGTGATCCACCTCAAGCCATATCCTCGACAACCGTTCGCGAACAGATGGAAAGAATTGGTAAAGATGGCGCCCCTTGGATGATTCATCCCAGCGTTGTTGCCATTCGTCTATGAGGTCATTATAGACATCGGGCTGCTGTTGAAGCAATCTTGTAATTTTACCGCGATCCCGCGCGCCCAAAAAATCGCATTCCATGTTTTGTTGTCTTGAATAGTACATGGCTGCACGTCTCTGCACCTCGAGATCGACCGGAAGCACACCCGCCAACACCGGCAAAAGCCTCAGTGCTAACCGTCCTATATGCCTTACACAAGAATATCAGTGCAAGTCGTTGACCTTGTAACAGTTTGCGACGGACAGCGCCTACGGTCGCCCTATCGGCCCATACAGGTGCACCATAGCACATAGAACCTAAATAAGTAGCTCCGTATATGATCTTTAATGTATTAAATGATAGACCCCATGTCGCAGATGATATCCTTGTCAATGCACAGAAACTCTTTTTAGACTTTTCATTAACTATTTTAATATGTTCGATAAATGAAAAGTTTCTTTCTAAAACTAATCCTAGATAACACACTGTGGTTTTATTTTTTACAGTAACATTGTCAAATCTAATGCTCGGCGGTGATTGAGGTTAACCTTTTAAAAGTAGCTGGAAGGTTTTGTTGGGTGCAAAAGTTAAGGCGATTACGTTCACCCCATTGAGATATCAAGTTCAAACATCTATTGGCTAATCTCTCAAGCCCCGCCCTAGTATCAGATTCCACCAGTAATAAGCCGTCATCAGCATACGCGTTCAGAGTACATCCGGATGGTATTGGTATCGCAAGAAAATCGTCGAAGCCGATATTCCACAAGTATGGACCTAGCACCGATCCCTGAGGACATCCCTTGTAAGCGCCTTCGACACAGAATGATGACCAAGTCTTAGTTTAGTTGTACCTTGTGAAAAGTACGAAGAGATAAGGGAATAAATATTTTTAAAGCACCCCGTGATTTTAATTTCAGCAACAGCATGGGCCACCATGCGTTGTCGAAGGCGCCAGATATATCTAAGAAAAATAGCCAGCACGTATTGAAATGTTGACTCTGTGACAAACTTTCTAACCGATATAACAGCGTCAGTTGTCGATTTACCCAACGTAAATCCAAATTGTCTATCATGAAATTTGACTCCACCTGGCAGAAGCCGGGGCACTACAAGACGTTCTAAAAGCTTTCCTAACGATGGTAATAATGTGATTGGTCGGTAGGATTTAGGATCATCCGGTGGCTTGTCGCCACTTTTTGGTATTATACGAATATACCGGCACCGCCATATACGAGGAAATATTCCTTCAGCAATGCACA
>CADEBD010000498.1:0-27522 GCA_902825455.1 Arctia plantaginis
CCCCAAAAAACTTTTTTTTAAAACACCCGACTGTTTTAAATTCTGATGATAATTCATGTAAACTTTGGTTGTATACAGTGACAGCTATAAGCGTACAGTTGAACCAACTCCTATTTACTAACAAAAGTAGTTTCGCGGTCATTACCACCAGTAGGCAGAGGTCCGAGTGCGGCGTCACGTCAACGAGACGCTCTCTTTGACAAATGTACTATGAACAGTTTAACTACAGATTAGGCCGGCGAGACGAGGTTTTACACAGATGGTTTCACAACGTGAAACTGTACTAAAATAATGGACTTCGGGGATTGTAAACCTCTAAGTCTTAGTGCTTTTATGTACCAAAATTGACTTAAGAGGGTTCCAGCTAAATAAAACGTAGCAAGCGTCTCCTTGCAGCAGTGATTGCTGCAATCTTATTGACGAAATCCTGATTAATTGGAGTCGGTTAAATGGGATTTATTGGCGCAAATACTTAGGAGTAAGTATGACCCCGTCGTCCTTCGCAGATTACAAAAAATAAATGTTCATTTCACTTTAAATAGTGGTTACATCAAAGTCAATGTCTTTTTTTATAATATTCTTTAGAAAATTATTTAAAATCGTCTCTTGCGTAATGACCCTAAAGTCATAGATCAATACACAAAATAGCAACAATCTGTTTAGTAAAAAAGTCAAAAGTCTGTAAATGTTTGTTATAAAATATGCGAAACATTGATTTAGATAAAATTAGGAAACAACCAGAATTAAAAAAAAAAGTATCATTGTGGGTTCAACGCACTGTAATTTAAACTAAGATTCACTTGTACTGTTTTTAATTACATCATGGTCCCAGTTTTTCATAGACAGTAAGGACGAATAGACGCATATGTACACATATGCGCATATGTGTGCATATGCGCATATGCACATGCAATATTATAAGACAAAATTAAGTGAGAGGTGCACAGGTATACTAAGATCTTTATATAGAATAACATACATAATATCATATCATTTACAAAATTTGAAATTGTTCGTGAGTATTATTCATTAATATTCAATATACTTAAAATACTGTAAATGAAATGAATCCGATAGAAGACACCCATCCGTCTTTTAATAATATAAAAGAAATACATTTTTCCTGCGATTCAAGTTTTTTTTTATTTTGAACTACTTAGAATCTTCATAATAATATAAATGATGGATAAAACAACATTAAGGTTGCATTGACTATAATAAGATTAAACTGAATAAATAATAATAATATAATTAATGAATGTAATATCTGTTGTCTCTTCTGTTTATTGTTATGTATGTGTTATGAGGAGGGAAATGTCACTAAGGATTTTAATTTTGGTAAATTGTAATTTAATTTATTAGTATAGTAATAATGTAAATAATTATATTATGAATGAATGTGTATTAAAATGCGATGTGTTAAGATGGGTTGTGATTGATACCTGAAATAAAAGTATTTTATTATTATTATTATTGAGTGCAAGGAGCTTGGAAAAACGAAGAAGAAACGTGGCAAAAATATGGCAATTAAGTAATCTAATACCTTTATCTAATCCATTGGTGACGGTTGGTGACGGGGTTTAAAATCTCTTCAGATCTCCGGCTCCTTGGAGATATGGCCAGGAGTATGTGTTGTTTCCACTAAAAACCAGCCCGACGTGGCCGCCGAGCCCGTCCTCCTTTCTCCACCGCTGTCAGCGAAGAAACTGTGGCCCCTACAGGGCCCCGCCATCCGGTTTTTTACCGAGGTTTCCTCCTCCATGCTCCGAAGAGCGAAGAGCCAGCAGGGCAACCGGCAGACACGCGCACCCTGCTGGACCAGGCCTTGCCCGAGAGCCGATGAACGGCTACCTCTTCTGCTAGAATATTAGCCGCTGGCGATAATCCTCTCCTCCAAGAGGACAAGGAGGAAACAGTACCATCGCCAGCGTTTCCAGGGTGCACCACGGGGAGGTTTTCTAGCCTAGCACCCCATAAACCCTATACCAACCTATCTGGCCAGCGTGGTATAGTAGGCCAAAACCTCCATTCTAAGGAGAGGCCTATGTGTGTGGACTACTAAAGGCTGAAATTGATGAGATATAGTGCATTGTTCAAAAATCCTACCAAATCCCTCACACTAGGTCCTGTTTTACTTACCTTCATTTACCTCCCTAACCCATCTGACTTCGCTAAGCAAAATAATGTCAAACACTAATGTCTAAATATATCTCAATAAAACACGAACAATAAAGTTTCAAGTCAATCGATCGAATTGATTAATCAATTGTTCTAAAAACTTATCGATTCAAAATAGGTTCATCTAACACCACCCTATAAAGTATAATTAAAACTGTTTTTTAGCTTCCAAAACATTGTGTGTAGGCAGCCTTACCGAGTATTGTTATTTTTTGCCGGCAAAATATCTACAAAACCATTTCACTAAGTGGTTCTTTGACCGGGTTGTGGAGCCACGAGATTTTTCTAGCCTTGACATTTAATACATTTGGAGTGTTTACTTATTCTTTCTTTTAAGCGCACTATAAATATTAAAATGACTATTTACATCATACAGATATAGTCGATGTCGCTTTGTTAACTTCCGAAACGAATACATTCAAACTATTAATGACCTATGACGAACGTATGAATGAATACTTTTTAATTAAATATATTTCATGTTCAAAAGTAATTATCTAATTACTATAAAAATAAAATAAGCGCAATCTTCAAGTTATGATCAATTAAAGTAAAATATTACAAATGTTAACATTACTATAATTATTTAATTAATACTTATGTTATAAATGTGAAAGTGAGTTTGTTTGTGTGTTTGTTACGCTTTCACGCCAAAATCACTAAACCGATTTTTTAAATTCTTTCACCAATGCAAAGCCATATTATCAGCGAGTAACATAAGCTTTTACCTGCGATAATTGACATGCACGCGGACGGAGCCGCGGACAAAAGCTGGTATGGGATGATCAGAACTCTGTTTAAAATACGCGTAATGTGAATAAAAAATGACACTACAAATATATAATTAGATTTCTCTATAAAACCGCCATTTGTAAGAATATAATATACAGAGTACGGCGTCTTCATACAGCTAAACACAAACATACTCTTCTGCACCATCTGACGAAGACACGCCGAACTACAAAGTAACTTCTAATCCTGACTCGCGCAATTGAAGTTCTCGAGTTAATTAGTATTTGTATAACTTCCCAACATCAACGGTTCTGACGCGTTCCTCAGGACTCGATCACCTCGCCTAATCGGTTGAACGTTTCTTCATATCGTTGCTATTATTACTGCCTCTGCTACGAATTTCAACCACTTTAACAGCAAAAAAAAAAAGAAAGAAGAAAAAGTCTTTAACAGCAAGTACAATACATATAGGTACGAATCATACGTTGACAAAAATCAACCAGGTTTTAGGAGAGGCGTTGTAACTAGAATATTGAATTAACTCGCTTACTCAAATATTTTTACCACGTTTTTAGAAACGTTAGGCAAATTTAAATGAATTTGAACAGACGTGGAACGCTGCGGTTTCTATTATAAGATGTTTAAACTTAAAAAAAATGATTTTTGCATTCTAGTAGAATGCTGTTTGAAATTTGAATGAACTTTTCGTTCACAAAGGAGTTTTTAATGCCGAATATGTAAGTTGCCCGTGCTAGTATGCGTAGGTATGCGCCTCTGGCCAGTTTGATTAAGCATCTCATTACTTACACTCCTCAGTCATCTCTTTCTTGTCCTCCTTTCTCTATTTATACTCTATTTTTGGAGTGAAAACTTCTTTAGGCATTTTTGAACAACAAACAAAATAATGTATTTTATGATTTAACCAAAAAAAAATTTAATTTGAGATGGGAAAAAAACCATTAGATTCGCGACACTGTTACCGTTACTGACACTTCTGTATATAAGTATCTACTATAGGATATATTGGTTCCATTTACACGAGAGTGGAGTTTGGGTTTAAATACATTAATAATAAATATATTGATATAAATATATATTTTATAATATAGACATATATTGTATATATTGTGTATATACAACATAGATATATATTCATGTCGGAACTTTTCGAATTGTAAAAAAAACACGTGATTGTTCAAGTTTTCACTTCTGTCGGCACTCCCGGAGTGCCAATGTTTTATATAATTTTTTCTATCCTTAATTGAAAAACTATCGATAGCCGGCTGCAGCGTATGATTTTAAGGTCTCCTCTATCTTTGTAACAAATTGCTGTATGTAAAATTTAGTAAGAAAAAGTAACAGGTCGTGGGTTCAATTCCCATCCAGGACAAATCTTGTGTCATAAGCACGATTGCTTGTTGTGTATCTAGGTGTAATTTATCTGTAATATGTATGTACTTAGAATTTTGGAAGTGATAACTTCTTATGGGTTGGTAAACCGCTTCGTTACGTAACGCGTTATAGCACCTGTCTGTCTGGCTTCCCTTTCTCTCATGCATAAGGCAGCGGTAGGCAGGCTCCTCCTCTCTCACTCTAACCCACAGCGCTAGCCGTATTTTGGATAAACGCTTTACATAAAATTTAAGTAATAACCTAAGCTTTTCTCAAGTTAAACAATTTCAATATTAAATAGTTCAACTTAGATTAGTTTAAGTTATCACTTCTCTTCACTCACTTCACTCACTTAAGGTCTGTTACGATTAAAACTGTTGTAATCACTGTCCATAGCTTTGACGGCCCTGTTGGTTAGTGGTGTGATCCTGACTGTCAAACCAGATGTCTTGGGTTGAATTCCCATCGAGGGCAAATAACTGTGTAATGAGCAAGATCATTTGTCTTTTTTTTTAAGACAACTCCCTCACTAGGAATGAATCCTGTGTCCCGCGTGTGTGCTCTACAAACATACATGAAACGGACACAAAGAATACCCAAACTCAGAACTACAATTTGTGGATCACACAAAGTGTTGTCCCATGTAGGGATCAAACCCACAACACTCAGCGTAGGCTCAGGAAGCGGCGAGGTGATCGCTTAAACCAGTACGCCATACGCCAGATTTAAATATGTTTTTTAAAATTACAGTTAAGTTAGCACATGCTCTACTTAATTTAGTATCAAGCGGCCGTATGTAAGATAGCTCAAGTTATTTTTATTATTAATAAAAGTAAAGGAGGTAGCATTAGGCTAATACTTCTTTAATATACCTACTAATTCGGCAACTTCCTAATTTTTATTTCATTTATTAAATAGAAAAGAAATATTTTCGATATCTAATCTCGCCTTTGAATACATAAAAAAATACTATGTTTTAGAATAAAAACGATATGACAACTATTCTAAAATATTGCCAAACTAAAAAAACAAAACTTCCAAATGTGTTCGTTCACCACGGCAGTTAACAATTGATTCACAGCGGCGCCTAGTGCAGATTAAATCGTTAAATTAATTCACCGCCCATAAACAACTGTTATAAACTATGATAATTTATACATTCGTTGCTTTCTGAACAGTTTTATAAAAAAAAAAAACGATTACTATTGTTTCTAAATTTGAACTATACTTTGTCTATTCTTTTATTGTTTTTGGAAGGAACTTAAGGACATAAATCGGCCATAGTTTGTAATATTTAACTTTAAAAACAATGAATACCCGAGTGGTTTTTTGTCAGTAGGAGTTAGATATAATATGCCTTTGTCTAAAAGAGCGAGGCCATATCACCCTGCACTTATATCATACAAAAGTCAACTGCTATATTTATTTTGAAAATGAAATATATTGTCGGTAGTATAAATACATACATTTACTGCCTTAAAATGATTTTATATTTAATTATAGAATCAGTGACAATGTGCTATATTCCATAGCAGTTAGCGATCAGCTTAAGTTATATTTTTTACTTACAACACTGGTTAGATTCGTAGCTACTACGTAGCATTCGTAGTTTACCACGAAATGCTACGCAATGATTGCTCGTCCTGTAGAAGATCAATTTCCAATTTATTTTTGTCCACCTGTCTCGTTTTTTAGCTAGAATGGAATAAATTTTCAAAATAATTAACTATATCGAATTACTCTGTAAAAATCTTAAAAATACTGATTGATGTGACAACCCTTTTTTTTTGTTGACGGGGTGGAAAATCCCTTCGGATCTCCTGCCTCACCCCTTCCTCTCCTCGCCCCAGCCCTCCTCAACCGCCAGCATGGCAGCAATGATTGCTGGCGTGATGACGTGACAACCCTACTTCATTGGTTCAAACTGAATAAGAAAAAGAACATTCGTTAATCCGAAACCTGTCCAATCCAGAATCCGACTTTTTAATAAAATAGGGAAATCAAAAATTCTGATAAAAATATTTCTTTCATGACTTACAGTGGCTTCTTTATACTTTTTCCTTCGCTTGTTTGATCCCTTAGTATTTGAAATAAAAACTTACAAACAAAAGATTAATAACGGTCAAAATTAAAGAGCGTCTTAAATATTGTGAGTCAGTTTGATTGATTTGCCCGCTATTATATAAGTATCTTGATAGTCATCAATCATAAGGCTCGGTATGCGACGCCCGGTTTTAACGCATTTACCGTCAAGTCACGCCTGTCACAATTAGGGGTAAGCAAAGAAGCTAATGGGGTCTGAAGTCTCTTGAAAATCTTACGTTTTAAAGAGATGTATTAGATAACAATTGCGTAGGTACTAAGGTAATCTAACTTTTATTATAAATTGATTGAGAGTTTTCCTATATCGGCCTAGCCTGTCTCAGGACGCCTTGCTTATAGATAAGTTTGGAGTTTTTTACCTGTTCTTCTGTAAATGATGTATTAAAATCACAGGAATATATCGACCTGCTCCTATTACCAATTCAATATTTACTATTATTTATTAAATCAAGATAAACCACTTTAATTTAAATCCAGAAGACTCATAGTTACTTTTATCCTTAAAACTTCATGTTAAAGAGTTATATTAAATTACAACAGACGCTTTTTACCGAAATCAATAAAGCAAACCAGCTGTATTGAAATTCATAAAAAGCATCCCGATCAATCATACCACACACTTCGGACAACCAATCTTTTTACTCGCCAATCTAACGGCACATTGATTTGTATTCCGCCATTTTATTTTCACGTTAATGTTTGTTAACAAAATGGCGGGTGACTTTAGTTACATTTTTGTAACTATTCAAAATAGTTTAATTATAATACAAACAACCATATAATTTTTAAGTATGGACTTTTTATTTCTAACATTTTATGAATAGAACCTACTTTTTATAACAACGTAAAAATAACTTTTTTTTGTTGTTGTATACTTTGGTGTTTATAAAACCTGATTTACCTACTCGCTATATCGTAAAACAAAACTAGGTGAAGAGAGAAGTTTATACCAGATATACGTTAAAGAGGCGGAGTAGGCCAAAACCTCTTTGCTAAAGAAAAACCTATGTCCAGCAGTGGACTGTTAAAGGCTGTTGATGATGATTGATGACACGTTAAAGGAATCATAGGTCGTCATTTTTGCAAAGAAAAAACAAACCTTTAGACTCATTCTTTTATTGGCTACCCAGGCAGGTAAGATGTTATTTTGTTTTTCCTTTTATTAATCTTGGTTTTCCTTAATTTAACGTTTATTAACCGAAGTACAGCTTGGCATCCATTTGGATTTCCAATCAACTAATATATTTTTGTACTGAATAATAAAATCTTATTTACCGTTCGTGTTTTTGTGGATGATAGATAGTTTTGGTTTTTTAGGAACAATATACAAATGCAGACGATTTAGAAACACGTTTTCATTGTTCTTATAGTTGAATTTTACACTACCATCTTCTTACCCTCCGCCCAGATTTATTTGGGGTCCTCGCAATGCTTTTGTTTCATTCTCGATATTTTAATTTCAGGCAAAAATATTGAATCAAAAATGTAGGACGTTTTGAATAAACAAAAGCAAACTTTCCATTCAAAAATATATCGGGGAAAACCGCTTCAGATCGGCGAACATTTAAGTCCTATAAATCTAAGAGTCTTTGCTCATTGCCGTATTAGACTACATTTTTGGTTAGATGTACCAAGTTCTCAAATCAAATCAAATGTACCAAGTACTCAAATTGTAGGCGTTAAAAAAACCTCTAAGGCAGGCGTCGTGTTACGTGTAGCTAACGAACGGCAGCTTAAGAAACTGGAATCTGTGGACGCCATTAAATCAGTAGGGTTGCGCTTAGAAAAACCGAAAGGCCGTAGGCCCCGTATAATTGTAAAAGACGTACCCGGTTCTATGGAAGATCGTGCCTTCCTAACAGCCTTATACCGTCAGAATATCAAGGACGAATTAAAATTAAGTGAGAACGATTTTATTAAGTCAGCCAAAATTGTTAGGCATCGTAAACTAGAAAATGGGCGTCAATGGATAGGCTTAGAATTAGAGGCAGCAGTTCGGAAACATCTAGCCAACACAAAAGATAAACTTTATATAGACTGGGCCACATGTAGATTCATAGACGATATAGAAGTAGTTCGTTGCTTAAATTGTCAGCAATTCGGTCATGTACAAAAGTTTTGCACCATTAAAACCCCTACTTGTGCTAATTGCGCCGCCGCACACGAAACGCGAGCTTGTCCAGATAAAGACACACCAGATTTTAAGCCCACGTGCGCACAGTGTAAGCGGTTCAAAAAACCATCTGACCATCGATGCGGCTCATACGACTGTGCCACATACAAATTAAAACTGGAGCAGCTAATATTAAATACCAATTACTGAATAGTTTAACTTAGTTTAAAAAAAAAAAAAAAAAAAAAAAAAAAAAAAAAAAAAAAAAAAAAGTTTAAAGAGTAACTTACTAAGTAATGAATAATATTTCGATAGGCCAGTTAAATCTTCATAACGATAAAATAGCTACATCAGAATTAGACCGTTTAATTTTAGAACAAAAGTTAGACATTGTCCTTTTACAAGAACAATATCAGAGCGCTCACTTGCGTCGTAATGTAGTACAGCTTGACTGCCGTTCGCAGGCTGGGATATATGTTGCAAGTTCTAATTTTACGGTTACATCTTTGCGTAATCTTATGACGTCACACTGCGCCGTTGCTGAGATCTCATCCTCTACCTGTAAGGTTTACGTAGTGAGCTGCTATTTTCAATATTCACATCCTATTGATCCTCACTTACATCACTTACGTTACGTCTTGCAGTTCCTCGTGGGACATAAAATTATCATTGGCGCTGATGTCAATGCGTCATCTTCATTATGGTATGGCAAGTTGCGTTCAACCGACACGGTTCGACGTTGTGCGGTTGAAGATTTCATTGCGGAAATGAATCTTATTATTCACAATACCCCCGATGCACCACCAACTTTTTGCAACCCAATGGGTGAGTCTTCTATTGACGTGACGCTTACGCGCGGCGACGTCTCGATATCCGGATGGCGTGTCCTTCCGGACGCATCCTGTAGTGATCACCGCTTGATCGTGTACGAATTCATACCAAGGGTTGCACAGGATCCACAAAAGGCTCCCTATAATTTTAGATATAAAACTAAAGGTGCGAACTGGGCTTTGTTTGGTTCACTCTTTGCAACTCATACCAAAGACTTCAGTCGCAGTAGTTTATCAGCTGAGGAAAGCGCAGAAATACTATCAGAAACTTTTACATACTGCGCTGATGTAACTATTGGTCGCGGATCTATCACTAACACTCGTAGATGTGATTGGTGGAATGATAGATTAGCCGAACTACGTAGAAGCTACCGGAAAGCTCGTAGAAAATTAAACACTATTAAAAAACATAACGTAACAGGAGATTTGTACAACAATGCTCTCATTGCTCTTAGAGTTGCCAGGTCCCACTACAGAGCTGCTGTGGAAAAATCCAAGGGAAACTTAATTCAGAAACTTGTTGATAAACTCGATAGAGAGGGCCCGTGGTCACCTTTGTATCACGAATTTAAAGCAAATAGATCAATCGACCTTGCATACATACAGAACATCAAAATTAATAACAGATATACCACAGGAGTAGAACAAACAGCAGAATATCTTTTAGACTCACTCGTACCTGACGATCGACCGGAGAACGACACTGATCATCACCGACAGATCAGGCAGTGGGCCATCGAACCACCACAATCTCCAATGTCTGATTTACCATCTTCAGACGAATTTCTCGGTATCATTAGATCCTTGCCGCTAAACAAGGCTTCGGGCGATGATAAAATATCTAACAAAATGATAAAAGAAGCTTGTAAACTTTCGGGTGACACGATTTTCACTGTCTTTAAACGTTGCATTGCTGAAGGAATATTTCCTCGTATATGGCGGTGCGGTAATATTCGTATAATACCAAAAAGTGGCGACAAGCCACCGGATGATCCTAAATCCTACCGACCAATCACATTGTTACCATCGTTAGGAAAGCTTTTAGAACGTCTTGTAGTGCCCCGGCTTCTGCCAGGTGGAGTCAAATTTCATGATAGACAATTTGGATTTACGTTGGGTAAATCAACAACTGACGCTGTTATATCGGTTAGAAAGTTTGTCACAGGGTCAAAATTTCAATACGTGCTGGCTATTTTCTTAGATATATCTGGCGCCTTCGACAACGCATGGTGGCCCATGCTGTTGCTGAAATTAAAATCACGGGGGTGCTTTAAAAATATTTATTCCCTTATCTCTTCGTACTTTTCACAAGGTACAACTAAACTAAGACTTGGTCATCATTCTGTGTCGAAGGCGCTTACAATGGGATGTCCTCAGGGATCGGTGCTAGGTCCATACTTGTGGAATATCGGCTTCGACGATTTTCTTGCGATACCAATACCATCCGGATGTACTCTGAACGCGTATGCTGATGACGGCTTATTACTGGTGGAATCTGATACTAGGGCGGGGCTTGAGAGATTAGCCAATAGATGTTTGAACTTGATATCTCAATGGGGTGAACGTAATCGCTTAACTTTTGCACCCAACAAAACCTTCCAGCTACTTTTAAAAGGTAACCTCAAATCACCGCCGAGCATTAGATTTAACAATGTTACTGTAAAAAATAAAACCACAGTGTGTTATCTAGGATTAGTTTTAGAAAGAAACTTTTCATTTATCGAACATATTAAAATAGTTAATGAAAAGTCTAAAAAGAGTTTCTGTGCATTGACAAGGATATCAACTGCGACATGGGGTCTATCATTTAATACATTAAAGATCATATACGGAGCTACTTATTTAGGTTCTATGTGCTATGGTGCACCTGTATGGGCCGATAGGGCGACCGTAGGCGCTGTCCGTCGCAAACTGTTACAAGGCCAACGACTTGCACTGATATTCTTGTGTAAGGCATATAGGACGGTTAGCACTGAGGCTTTGCCGGTGTTGGCGGGTGTGCTTCCGGTCGATCTCGAGGTGCAGAGACGTGCAGCCATGTACTATTCAAGACAACAAAACATGGAATGCGATTTTTTAGGCGCGCGGGATCGCGGTAAAATTACAAGATTGCTTCAACAGCAGCCCGATGTCTATAACGACCTCATAGACGAATGGCAACAACGCTGGGATGAATCATCCAAGGGGCGCCATCTTTACCAATTCTTTCCATCTGTTCGCGAACGGTTGTCGAGGATATGGCTTGAGGTGGATCACTGTGTCGCTCAATTTCTTACGGGTCATGGTAACTTTAAGAGCAAGCTTTATTCATTTAAATTAGTCGAGTCACCACTGTGTCAATGCTCAACACCTAACTCTCACTATGAACAGTCTGCTCATCATATCCTCTGGGAATGTAGTCTTTGGTATAATGAACGTAATATAATGCTGAATAGCTTGCAGGTGACATCTGGGGCGGTATACTATGGGGATCTTGTGTCAACTAGGGTGAATTTCCGTGCGTTTAGGCGATTCTGCCATACATATTATAGAAATCAAACATAGCTTACGTAGGACCCGTAATATTTGTGGCCGTGGTGCTTCCCTGTTTAAAAGGGTGTATGCCCATTTTTACTTCATTTTGTCTCCCGCTTTGCTAAGGAGGGAAGTGGATTTACTGTATTTCCAACTCCTCCAATTTTCTTCTGATTAATTTCGTTGCGGGTTCCAAGACAGTTTAATTTCTTCCTGGGACTTCCCGAGTGTCATAACTCGGTGTGTTCGTGGGTCACTGCTGTGGATCCTGGTGTACAGGAGTTACAGTGGTGGGCGTGTGGGTGGGATTAGTCCCAATAAAAGATGTACCAAGTTATATGTTCAAAACAAATAAAAATTACACGTGTTAATAACGAGTCTTAAAACCGATATATAGATACAAGTACATAGTAATACACTTTTACATACTATCGATACGAAAACTTACTCATAGTAAGTTAACGACCTTCAAACCTTCAAGACGTAATCCTTCCTAAAAAGCCAACTAAGCGCTTTTGACTACTGAGTTATAGGCGTTTGTGGGCGTCTGCTCATCTGCAGTTATGATGTAACTTACGCACTGCTGGAACTTCAAAATCGTGACGTAGATATCTCGGAAAACAAACTACTACCAGTTAAGTTATAGATGTGTATGTAAAGACAAGGTCGCATAAATTGGTTATCGATAAGGCTTTGCGTTCAATAGCATAGACTGCCGCGATTCTATTGCTTCCTAAAAATTGAACTAGATTCTTATGGAATTCTTTATAGAAAATATTATCTTATTAGCCATAGCCCGCGGATTCACTGGCATGATTATTTCTTTTTTCTAAATGACGCACTTTCATACAACCGTTCATCCCTTATTTTACCTCCTTAGGTGTGAAATTTCCAAAAATTCTTTATTTATTTATTTTAAACTTAATGCACATATTGTACAAAGGCGGACTTAATGTCATTAGGCATTCTCTCCCAGTCAACCTTCAGGTGATGTAGAAATATGATGCGGTAGGTGCAAAATAAAATATGATATTAATATAATTTAGGTCCAGAAACATACAAACTCAAACTCAAACTCAAACTCAAACTCAAACTTTCTTTATTTCATAAAATTTTCAAAATTGTTTGAAATCGTCTTCCATGTAGACTCTAAAGTCATAGATCAACACACACAAAAGCAACAAACTCTGTTTTGTCAAATAGTAACCAAATAAATTTAACAAAATCAAACCCATACAAAATCTATGATATGCCTGTGCCGATCTACAACCGCCCGTTTCCAAGGGGTTGAGCCTTATGAGAAGAAAGGGCAAACAAACTCATGGCCACTCTTTTGCACACACAATATAAAAACACACATGCATACATAAACCTACATAAATTTAATAAAATATATAAATACTCAGTCTGGAACTAGAGCTGTAACTATTTCGCCAATTCACCCCGAAGAAGATCGCGCACTTTTCTCTTGAATGCAAGGCGATTTGTTGACATCCTGATTTCGGCAGGGAGGGCCGTATTAGTGGGTGCTTACAACATAAAAAGCATCATCTGCCAAAATTTCAAGTATATAGCCCCAGAGGTTTAAGCTCTGCGTTGATGAACCAGTCTGTTATGACAAGTAATTTTATTTGTAAAGATAAATCAACTTTATTTGAATGATTAATACCCTTAAATATCATCTCACCTTGCAGTTAAAAGGCATGTTGTTTACTAACTTAATTAAAGGAAAAATAACGTAATATATTATTACGGTCAACCATTCAAGAGCGATGTTCCAGAAGTTTCCCTCTGGGTGTCGATTCAGTCGGGTTATTATGACAGTTTACGGAAAAGTTCAAGAACCTTATGGATCTTTAGATTTTCTTATAGCTCGGCCTATATATACCCGCTGTGATATGGTGTGGATATATACTTAGACTTGTATGAGGTCTACGTCCAGCAGCGGATGTCTTTCGGCTGAGAAGAGAAAAGAGAAACAGTAGTGGTCGCCACGCCACTTCCTACTACGCTGTGTTGGGTTCGATCCCACATGGGACGACACTTTGTGTGATTCACTAATTGTTGTTTTAAGTTTGTGTGTTTTTTGTGTCCGTTTCATGTATGTTTGTAAAGTCCACCCGGCCCTACACAGGATATATCTATTTCTCATTCCTCCTATCAGTGTGAATTAGTTAACAATTATTGTAAATAATAATAATAGGTGTACAATTATTGTATTATTGTGTTTATTGAAAATTAATTGAAATTAGTTTTTATAAAATAATTAAAAAAAAAAAGTTTTACCTACTGCAAACTAGAGGGCTGATGATAAAGTTATAAAGTAATATCAGTGTACTATGTAAGCAGAATTTCAATAATTCTTGAAATCAATTTGTATATCACGAGTAAATATTCTAGGTCCGGTGATAGTAACGGGATCGGGAGAGGGCCGATCCCGAGCGAAGAAGACGTCGACGACGTAATGAGCAGCCGACGGGACCGCGGGCCGCCAGAGAGTGGGGACCTCTGGTGGCAGATTAATTGCTGCGGTAGGGGAAAGGATGGCAGCCTGATCGCTCTGAAAATGTGATCGGGCTGCAACATCTGGATAGGCTGAGAGGCAGGGAGAAGCCACTGGCTTTCCCTGAGATGGGACCTAGCTAGGTGCGGCGTCGATCTGGGGGACCTGAAATCACATGGCCCGGGTTCTCCCCAGAGCAGGGTGCCTAAGGCTGGCCGTCGGAGTGGTTTTTAGTGGAATCACCACATACTCCTGGCTCCTATATCCCCAAGGAGCCGGAGATCCGAAGGGATTTTCCACTCCGTCAACAAAAAAAAAAAAAAAAAAAGTCCGGTGATAGTAAAGATAATATAAAAAACGACACACCAATTTCAATTATCTCTACATTTGCAAAGATATTTGAGTCCTCGATCTGCGCCTACATACGAAACCACTATAAGTCATATGTCAGTGATCATCAACATGGCTTTATAGCGGCTAGCACAAACTTGGTAACTTTTACAAAGTCTTTAGTGCTAGTTCTTGATACAAATAAACAGTTTGATGTTATTTATACTGATCTAAGTAAAGCTTTCGATAAATTTGCCCACTCTATAATCTTACGGAATGACTGGACCTTTTTCTAGGTTGGATTCAATCATACCTAAGTAACCGTGAATTCTATGTTGTCCTAAATGGTTTCAAATCTACAAACCGTGATACATCTGGGGCACCACAAGTTTCCCATTTAGCTCCGATCTTTTTTAACATATTCATCAATGATCTACCATACTGTTTGCATCATTCAAATATTCTGAAGTTTGCCAGGAAAATAGAAAGTTTAAATGACACGGAGCTCTTCCAGTCATCCGTGTGGTGATGGATTAAGAATACAGAGTGTCACCACCCCTATTCATCCTTTGGGTGTCGTAAGAGCCGACTAAAGGAGCAAACTACGCAGAACAACGGCACTGCAGAGAGAAGGAATACTTGACACAAACCCTATGCCAACCCGTCTGGCCAGCGTGGTATAGTAAGTAGGCCAAAACCTCCTTCCTAAGGAGAGGCTTATGTCCAGCAGTGGACTATTAAAGGCTGTTGATGATGATGATGATGATGATGTAGAAACAACAAAATGAAACTGAATACCAGCAAATGTTACCATATAAGTTTACTAGGAAGGTTTACAATATTTCATCAGAATACTTAGTTGATGATAAAAAAACTCAAGAAATAAAAACAATCAGGGACCTAGGAGTTATGTTTGACAAAAAAGCTACCTTCTTGCCACATCTAGATAACATAACTAAGAAAGCTTCTAGAATGTTAGGGTTTTAAGAGTAGCAAAACAAAGATTGTGTTGTACAATAGTCTTGTGCGGAGCATCTAGTAGTACTGTAGTGTTGTTTGGCGACCTCACTATGCTGTACATATACTGCGACTGGAGCGCGTTCAGAAACGTTTTCTTTTGCACCTTGCATTCTGCGAGAGGAAAACTAAACAGTTGCCGTCTTACAACTCACGTCTGCAATACTTCAAGATGCAACCACTGTCGGTGCGGAGGGTGATTGTGGATGCATTGTTTGTTCAAACAATCAAATTAGTTGCCCTCGCTTACTTGTTTTGATTAGATTTCGGGCTCCATGTAAATATAATAGAAACACTCTTACGCCCTTATGCGCTTACGCCTCTTACGTAGAACAGGTTTAGGTGCTAACTCGCCAGTTCCCAGACTTTGCAAAGTAATACACGACTGCAGTAACATAGTAAATATTTTTAGCGATAACCTTGGGCAATTTTACAGTACTATTTTCAACTTTTATAATAAGATTGGTTAATTTATAAATTAAATGTATTGATGAAATTATATTGAATTGATTTTATTTATTCATTTTACTAAGTTTCTACTTTGTTATTGTCATTATAAAAAAAAAATGTGATAATTATTTCTCTAATTTAAGATTTATTTCATTTTTAAACTGTAAACCTTAATAATATTCTAAGCATGCGGTGTTAACCTTTAATAAATTATTACACTTATGTTAGTAATAAGTTTGTAAATAAATTGTTTTTTTTTTGTTATTGTTACACTTATGTTAGTAACAAGTTTGTAAATAAATTGTAAGGTGCAGTGTAAACAATTGTTGGTTAACCATAAATAAATAAATTAATTAATTAATGCCTGTGAGGTTCTGTCGAGTTCTCTTTGATCTTTTGAGGTCATAGCACGTTAAATCGTTACACATCTAAGCAAATAATAACCAGAAAAAATATAGCTTCTCATGTAGCGCATTGTGTTTATATTTGTATGCTACATATAATATACATGAATAAACACAATTGTGCTACCTAAGAAACAATATATTCCAGGTAACTGTATGTTTGTTTCTGTATATTCGTACCACTCGGGGCTTCCACTCAGCATAAAAGGTTAGGCAAAGTTCGCCAGGCAATTGTAGACTTTATAAAACATCGACAATATTACACAAAATACCTACTTAAATATCTTCACAATATTTTTTCCGAAGTTAAAGAGAATTATAATTTATGTAGAAAAGTTTATAATGGGAGGATATTAAATAGTTCAGTACCATTTTTAAGACCATTTACCAAACAATTTTGCCCTTTATTTTCATTCTATTATATCTTCGCACCTATCGCATTCTTATTTATTTATTTATTTTACATCTTCATGCACTTATGTACATCGGCGGACTTAATGCCCTGGGCATTCTCTACCAGCCAACCTTTAGGTGGTGTAGAAATCTTGCATCTTGCAATCTTGCAATCAGCATCACACAAGATTGATTGGCAGTGAATACCTTATATGCATAAATATAAATGCATAAATCATTCCGCCTTTATACCATAAATAAATAATGCTAAACGCTGTAATCCAGCACCCTGTACACAGTGTAATTGTTCGTTGACATCAAATGATCCGGGTCTGACGTATATCCATTCGAATCATATTCGTCACAATGTCGCATAATGTCGACCCGCTTTGGTGTCGATAGCGATTTACGTCAACTTAAAACTGAAGGCGTGATGGGATTACGAACTTGAATATTCTATTTACGGAGTAAATCTCCGTAAATAGAATATTCAAGTATTTGCGAGTTAAGGAGGTTTATTAGTTTTAGACATCTGTTCCTGAAAAGAAATCCATATGAGATCACTTTTTTCACACATGAGCACACTGGTCACCTGATGGTAAGCAACTACCCCCGTCCATGGACACCTGCAACTCAAAAGTCACAAGTACGTTGCCGCCCTTGGAGTCCCTCTCGCTCGAGTCAGCGGGCAACGAAAGAATTGCTTAACACCGGTTTTTTGTGAGGCCGTGGTATAACTCCGGTCGAGCCGGCCCATTCGTGCCGAAGCATAGCTCTCCCAGGGTAAAAATTGTTGGCTTTCAAAAATTGTGGACTTTGTTGTCTGTCTGTCAAGAACGCATCGATGAGTTGAAACAAACATCAAGCATAATAGCGGCGGTCGCTTGAAGTAGAAATATCACGCTTCTATGTCAATACGTCATGATGTCATACGGAAAGCTGTGCGATCACAATTCAAGTTAGTTTAACTTGTGATTGCATTTATATTTAATTGTATATTGTCAATGAAATAAATTAATAATATAAACGAACTAATCCTACACCGCGCAATGATAGTTCTGGCGTATTAGTAAACATACAAATACGAATTCCCAATATAAACCCATGGTCCTCACTTCACCTGGTCGGGAAGTCCTCTCTTTCTGTTGGATAACATAATGAATGTTTCTCCACATAACCATTTTATAAGAATAACATACACCCACCATCGTTGCACGCGGCAGAACTTAGATTTGGATGATTGGCATTCCACCACTGTGTGCTTTTCAATAAACATTTTGTCTTACAACCAATTTGTGGACCAAATTGACCGACTGCCTCGATGGTGCAGTGGTAGCATATGCGACTACTGTGCTGAGGTCTCAGGTTCGATTCCCGGGTCGGACCAAAAGTTTGTATTGTTTGCAAATATTTGTTTCGGGGTTTGGATGTTTTCGCTGTATAACATGTATGTATTTACAAAAAAAGTAAATAAGTATTTTATCAGTCAATCTAACTTTCATAGTACAAGTTCTGCTTAGTTTGAGTCTTGATGGCGTTATGTGTCAGATGTTCGAAATATCGTTATTATTAAACTGTCGCCTGCAGTATTCCCGGATCGATACGACCTTCAAACCTTCAAGAAAGAAGCCTACTCCTACTTCAAAAGTCGGCAACGCGCTTGTGACTCCTAAGTTGCAGACGTTCATGGGCTCCGGTTATCACTTTCTTCTGGGCACCATCAGCTAACCCGTCTGCGCGTTTACCATCTAAATCCAAAAAAAAACACTTTTAGAGCTAAGTTAAACCCATACGTATATACTGATCCAATCGGGGCTCAGATAAATGGCCACCATTTATAAGTCAACACCCTTCCGTACAAATTAAAGTGTCAATCTGGGAAGTAACGTGGATATATGACCGTGGTTATAGCCCTGTTATACTTCGAGGGGTCTTTCATCCGGTCAGGTCAACGTATTACTTACACCTCTCTTTCATGAGACCTATACTTGTAAAGTAAGAGTAAAGCAATGTTGCGTCGCCTAATGGTAAATGGTAAAAATATATGAAAAAGCATTTTAACTCAAATGAAAGTTTTTTATAAGTGAACACTTTTTAGGCGCGTTGGGCATCTTTGAAGAACAATCAATAGAATGTATTTTATGATTTAAAATAAAATACATTGTTTGAGAGGGGAAAAAACAATTAAACTCGCGACACCGTTACCGTTAATGACACCTCTGTATGTAAGTAAATGAGTTTTCACTTCTGTCGGCACTCCCGACCGGAGTGCCACTGTCTTTTGGAAGTGAAAACTTCTTTAAGCGCGCTTGGCATTTTTCAACAATAAATAAAAGAATGTACATATTTTATGGGAAAAAAACCAATGAACTCACGACACTGTTACCGTTACCGCTACAGACACCTCTGCATATAAGTATATAATTTTTCACTTCTGTCGGCACTCCCGACCGGAGCGCCACTGTTTTTTTATGGAATAATGGTTAAACGAGCTGACGGGTCACCTGGTGAAAAGTGACTGATGATGATGTACTGGAAGTTGAAACTCAAGAGATAGATGTTCGTTGCCGTTCGTTGTTTTATTTAGTATATATAATACATATTATACGAGTATAAACACCATTATCCGTGTAGTGACGGATTAAGAATACGGAATGTTACTACGCCTATTCATCCCGTGGGTGTCGTAAGAGCCAAGTAGGGGAGCAAACTACGGAGGACAACTGCACTGCAAAAAGAAGACAATCGCCAAAACTTCCTGTCTAAGTAGAGGCCTATGTCCAACAGTGGACTATTAATGCCTGTTGGTGTGAAGCCGTAGTATACAATATTAATAACGACCCTAGTACTTTATAATTACACATGTATTAGAAAACAAATAAAACTAACACTTCATAATTTTAATTTCCAAAAGTACTTAGATAAAAGAAGTATTATATACTTACATTTTCTCTCTAATTAATTGTGGGAGATTAGACAAGGCAATTAAGGTAAGGCGAAAATTGACGACGAGCCCAACCAGCGGCCTGGAGCCGTTAGCTGGGGTTTACAACGGGTACTTCGTCTCAGGTGTTCTTATTACGAGGTTTTACCGCCTAAAATGAAATTATTTATTTATTCAACCACTTCTGTATACGTACAAATGTACTTAGTAATAAAATAGCAATTTAAATAAGCAGAAGAGACAGTATTAATATTTTAAACATTTGTTTGGATGAATGTATGTGTTTGTTACTCAATTACGCTAGAATGACAAGACAGAGCTGGATGAAATTTGGCATTTGGATTAGGAGGAGGAAAAATTTGATCTAAATCAACATTAATGTGGTCGAGGCCGGGGGTAAAACCTACGGAGCGGGACCGGGAGAGGTTTAAAACTCTCCCGGCCCGCCAGGCTCGGGAACGCAAACGACTCAGGCACCGGAGGTCGCAGTACGACCTCCGTCCTCCATAAGCGCAGGCCTGGGGGTGACAGGTGAGGCCATCTGTCACCATAGCAGAAGCAGGCCGGGGTAGCGGCGAGCGCGTTGCGAAGCTTCCGGGAGCACAGAGGGAACATGGGGGTTCCCACACAGGGGGGTTCATCTACCCGACGTAGATGGCCTGAGGGACATCGGGGCACCAGGGATTTCCTTTCTAGGGTACACCGGGTTCCCCGACTACTGGTACCTGAGACGGCGTGCGGTTTTAGTCGGTTGGAGACGAGTGGAGTTCGAGAAAAAAAAACCTAGTTCAAAGGAATCTAAAAAGTGGTCATTTTTATCTTCTCATTAATATAATGTGATGATATTATGGTATTGTCATAGGATCTTACGTGTGCACATTTTGAAGTCAATTAAATGTCAGTAAGTTTGTGAAATTAATGTTGCAAGATTTTGTACATACACCCACGTTGACCTAATAAGTACGTGTAAATAGTTTTTAAGAATTCGTAAGAGACTGAACAGAAAACAGTTAACAGCATCAGCACCATAATTATTCTAATTTAAAAATATTACCAAAATGTGTATTAGAATTAGAGAAGAAAAGGTTCTTAATTATCAACGCAAATTAATTAACAATTACCTACAAAGGAATTTAATAGAATAACACTAAATTGAAGGATATGGTAGATGCCGATACTACTCGTAGTCAAACTACCCAGGAATTAGCGGCATGTTTTAACGTTACCCTACCTACAACATAGACTAATTTCAATAAGTTAAAAAAATATGAAAAATGGGTGCCTCATGATTTGACTGATTTGCAGAAAGAAACGCGTATTGACTTTTATGTTGCCTTGTTGAATCGGAACGGACAAGAAGGAATATTGGGTCGAATATGAAAGTGACATATGAAGAAAAGTGGATTGTTTACGATAACCGTAAGCGAAAAATGCAATGGCTGACCCCGGTGAAACGCCGCAACAGTGTCCTAAAGCTAAGCTTACTAATAAAAAGGTAATAGTAACTGTTTGGTGGTCCATTCATGGTGTTATTCACTATAGCTTTCTCAGGTCTGGTTAGGCAACAGCAGATATTTACTGTGCCGAACTTCGAACATTGTTGGCGAAACTGGCAGTGAAACAGCCCCGACTCGTAAATCGATCTTCACCATTATTGCTCGATGATAACGCAAGACCTCACACTGCACGAGAAACTCTACTACGAGTAACTCTACAGGAACTGCGGTTAAAAACCATACGTCATCCTCCGTACTCGCGTTGCTGCAACAGACTACCATTTTTTTCGTGATTTGGACAATTTTCTACGTTCGACAAAAAAGTTATTTCCAGGAGGCAGTACAAAATGCTTTCACACAGTTTGTCGAATCTAGATCCCTAGAGTTCTATCGTAAAGGCATAAATGAACTTCCGTTTACATGGCAGCAATGTATAGATAATAAGGGCAAAACATTTTGATTAAATAAATATGTTACATCTTAGAAAAAAAACGAGTTTCAATTCTTCAGTACAAATCGGCAATTTCATACTTTAACCCCTAATATTGCGTGACAAGTTTTTATTTCGTACAAGTTCCTTCCTAACCTATCGTTTAGGCAATTATTAATGAGAAATTAATTTGACTTGATAGTCCACTACCGTATTGTGTCAAGTTTCAATTATTACACATCATCATCATCATGAATAACCTGTAACAGTCCATTGCTAGACACGGGCCTCTCCTTAGAAAGGAGGTTTTGGCTTACTACGCCACGCTGAACAGAAGGGTTGGTATAGGGTTTGTTTCAAGTTACAACTTGGAGGCCTCGATGCGGCGACTAGTGTCTGGGCACGTCCTCGTGCTGGGGGACTTCAACGCAAAGTCCATTGCGTGGGGTTCCCCTGCGACGGACGCCAGGGGCGAAGCCGTTGAGGAGTGGGCGGCGTCGGTGGGCCTCTGTTTGCTGAACAGAGGCTCCACCAACACGTGCGTGCGACAGCAGGGGGGGGTCGATAGTGGACCTTTCGTTCGCTACCCCTGCAGTCGCCGCACGAGTAAGGAACTGGTGTGTCCTGGAAGAGGTCGAGACGCTCTCGGATCATTTGTACATCCGATTCGAGCTCTCCCGGTCCCAGGACCCCAGTAGGGGTCACGCGGCGCGGCGCCCTTCCCGCTTTCCGCGGTGGGCTATCGCCAAGCTCGACAGGGACCTACTAGAGGAGGCGGCCATTATTCACTCTTGGCTGTCTCCGCAGGCCCCGACCGAGGAGGTCGACATGGGGGCTGGTCGCTTCTGCGATGCGATTACGCAGATTTGCGATGCGGCCATGCCCCGCGTTCGTGGTTGTCGGCCTCCAAGGAAGGAGGTCTACTGGTGGTCCCAGGAGTTGGCGGACCTCCGTGCGGCCTGTGTACGTGCCCGGAGGTCCCTCACCCGTAGTCGGCGACGTCACCGCGGGGTCGGTGAGGAGGTGGACCGGTTTCATGAGGAGTACCGAGAAGCTCGGAAAACTCTGAGGCTGGCCATCTGCCGCGCCAAGGATGTCAGTAGAGAGGAGATGCTGGAGAGTCTCGAGCGTGACCCCTGGGGTCGCCCTTATCGTGCGGTGCGTCAAAAGCTCCGCACGTCGGGCCCCCCCCTTACGGAGACTCTCCAGCCCAGCTTCCTGCAGGAAGTGGTCGAGGGCCTATTCCCGCAGCGGGCGGAGCACACACCCCCGTCGATGGCTGCATCAGCCGGAGACGACGGGGGCAGCGAGGCTGATGTTCCGCCCGTCAGGGAAATCGGAGTTAGGGGCGGCTGTTCTACGGATTAGATCCAAGAACACTGCCCCCGGGCCGGACGGGGTTCCAGCCCGAGTGATGGCCCGAGCCCTCGACTACATGTCGGACCACCTCAGGGGGGTGTTGGACGCTAGCCTGGCGTCCGGACGCTTCCCTGAGCGCTGGAAATGCGGGAAGCTGGTCCTGCTGCAGAAGCCGGGACGGCCTGCCGAATCGGTCGCGGCCTATAGGCCTATCGTGTTGCTGGACGAGGCGGGTAAACTTTTTGAGAGGGTGCTTTCTGCCCGCATCGTCCGGCACCTTTGCGAGGTTGGCCCCGATCTGTCGGACGCCCAATTCGGCTTCCGAGCGGGGCGTTCGACGATCGATGCCGTAATGCGCCTTAGGGCCGTGACCGAGGAGGCCGTGAGCTGCGGCGGAGTGGTGTTGGCGGTGTCCTTGGACATCGCCAACGCCTTCAATAGTCTGCCATTCAGCTGCATCAGGGAAGCGCTCCGCTACCACGGAGTGCCGGAGTACCTGAGGCGGCTGGTGGCAGACTACCTTGAGGAGCGAACCGTCATGTACGAGGACCGAGATGGCGTCTTGAGACGCAGGGCCATGTCGTGCGGTGTTCCGCAGGGGTCTGTCCTAGGACCACTCCTGTGGAACATTGGATACGACTGGGCCCTACGAGGGCGTCTCCCCCCCGGGCTGGGTGTACTCTGCTACGCAGATGACACTTTAGTCACGGCCCGGGGGGCTAACTTCCAGGAGGCGGCGCGCTTGGCCGCCACGGGAGTTTCCCAGGTGGTCGGGCGCATTGAGGCGTTGGGATTACGGGTGGCCCTGGATAAGACGGAGGCCCTATTATTTCATGGGCCCCGTCGTGGTCCACCCGCCGGCGCCTCAATCGAGGTCGGCTCGGTCCTCGTACCGGTCCGGGCCCAGATGAGGTACCTGGGTCTGGTCCTAGACGGTAGGTGGCTCTTCGACGAGCACTTCCGACAGCTTGGTCCGAAGCTGGTGGACACTGCCTCCGCCCTAGGGCGACTTTTGCCCAATTTGGGCGGGGCCAGTGTTCCCACGAGGCGGCTGTACGCGGGGGTTGTCCGGTCCATGGCGCTTTATGGTGCACCGGTGTGGGTGGGGGCTCTGACCGCCCCGAATAGGGCGCGCCTCTGGCGCCCCCAGAGGATATTGGCGGTCAGAGCCATACGCGGATACCGCACGGTGTCCACCGAGGCGGCTTGCGCCTTGGCCGGAACACCCCCGTGGGATTTGGAGGCGGAAGTGCTCGCCGAAGTTTATCGGCGAGTGGCTGACTTCCGGGCGGAGAACGGATTTCGCCCTCCGCCCGAAGACGTGCGCGAGTGGCGCGAAGCCGCTCGCCGAGCCACCATGGTTAGATGGTCGTTCCGGCTGGAGACTCCACGCGCTGGCTTCGCCGCCGTGGAGGCTCTCCAGCCGGTCATAGCCGAGTGGGCAGGGCGGCAGCACGGGGCCCTTTCCTTCCGGCTGACGCAGGTGCTTTCCGGGCACGGTTGCTTCGGAAAGTACCTGCACTCGGTCGCTAGGGGGGAACTGAGCCCCGCCTGCCACCACTGCGACTGCAGTGAGGGACTCGGCCCAGCACACGCTGGCGGTCTGCCCCGCATGGGCGACGCAGCGCCGGGCCCTCACTGCAGTCATCGGAGCAGATCTCTCGCTACCGGCCGTAATTCGCTCCATGGCCGGTAGCGACAGTTGTTTTACCGCGGTCGCAACCTTCTGCGAGGAGGTAATCTCGCAGAAGGAGGCGGCGGAGAAGGCCCGGGAGGACGACCTCCACTCGGACCTGATCCGCCGCCGGCGAACCGGGCGGCGGAGGCGCGCTTACCTGCGCCTCATGCCGCCCTGAGTGTGGCCGCGGGTGGACGGGGTGGGTTTCCCCTCCACCCGCATTAGTTGGCCAGCCGCGAGGGGGCGGCGTCCGCGTGTGCCGGACGTCGCCTAAAGAGAGGATAATTGAAGACGGAGCCCGCACCAGGAGCGGGCCGGCGCTGGGAGGGGTCCAGAAGGCGATAACTACCTGGACCCCTCCTAAACTGGAAGCGCAAAGAGGGCACACCGTGTGGTTTTAGTCGGTTCGAGTCCGACACACCACCCCGCCGCAAACCCCGGTGGGGTGACGGTCCGAGGGGATTTCCACACGTTAAAAAAAAAAAAAAAAAAAAGGGTTTGTTTCAAGTTTTACTTCTCTTTGCAGTGCAGTAGTCGTGCGTAGTTTGCTTCCTAAGTCGGCTCTTACGACACCCATGTGTTGAATAGGATGGTGGCACTCCGTATTCTTAATCCACACAGACAAATTTAGAACTTTCCCATAAAAGACTAAAGTTTTCTGGATTCCTGTAAGTATAGACGTATTCGAGTTTATTTGTAACTTTAGTGAGTTTCTTTATTGGCACGAAGATATTAAAATGGTAATATGTAATATATGGTAATTGAACACTTTTGGACCTTAATTTCTAACGAACCCTCATATCATTCTGAATGACTCGGGTTTTCCTTAAAAAAAAAATGGCGGCTGCATGCCGCATAATTTGCTTTTTAACAGGAAAGTGTATTATTTAATTCAATTTTTAATGAGTAACAACTTCTAATTATTTATCTTTTTATATTCTAACTAATATTTAAATTCTTTACATAAATGATCAAAAGCTTTAATCGAAGTGAATTTTAATCACCCATTAGACAAAAATAAAAGATTTTCTCCCATTCTACTAACAAACAGACGAGTGCAGAGTAAATGTTTGCGGGGACATCGCAAATAATTGCCGCCAATGTTCACAAAGAGACGTATTAATTGATTTCACTGTTATTGTTGTCTGCAGTCTGTGGTACCACTTGACATATCTATTTACAAAGTAAAAAATAGCAGTTGTTAAGGAAAGGTAAGAAAATGTTAGTAAAAACAATCGCATTCAGTTAGATTTGCAATACCATTACTTAAATGTAATTGAGTTTTTTTTTTAAGTGTCACCGAGGTCAATGAACTTTCTTTTTTTGTTCAGTGCGGAAATCCCCTCGGATACCGGTGGCTGCTTAACATCACAACAAACGTCACAGTACACACCGTTTCATTATAGCCATGGTGAGGTGATGAACTTTGAGCATTTTAACATAACAAAAAAGAAACATTTAACATATAAATTACTTGTTTTGACTGACTGGTTCATCGACGCAGAGCCTAAACCGCTAGGCTACAAACTTGAAATTTTGGCTGTCTGTCTGTCTGACTGTCCGTCTGTCCGTGTGTCACCACCGATTTTTCAGGAACGGGTTGACCTAACAAGTTGAAATTTATACCAGATACTGAGGTCTATGGTCCCTATCAGGTGTATAAGAATCAAGGTCCTGAGTCAACACAATAAAAAGATATGGGCAAATTTCGATTTTCGTGTAAACTTGTAAGAACCAAAATTTACCTTAATTTTCAACTTTTTTATTATTCAGAATTTTCTCTTTACTTGTGCTATAACACCTTGCTTGTAACCAAAATTGACAATTCTAAGTCAACCGGAAGTACCCCATAGGTTTTGGATCGAAAACCTATATGGTAGTTCCCGTTGACCTAGAATCACGAAATTTGGTTAAAAGAAACGTCTTACAGCACAGTGACGGACACATAAGGTTTTCAGGAAATAAAATTAAAACTACATCGAGAAATATGTATTTATTTATGAATTACTTAAATTAACAAAACATAAAATCAAAATCAATTAACAAAAATACAACTTCTGCGTAAACATAGTTTAGGAATGTTAAATAAGTTTTGGTAAGAAAAATAAAGGACTTTGACATTGGCACCTAGCCCGGACGGGTTAATCTTCAAACCCCAAGCGCCGGACATTCTAAAACATTGTGCATCTATCACATATTAGGCATCTCCATATTCTGGAACGTCCTGCACATGCTTCACGAGCCCATTATTGGCATCTGGAGCATTGTATCCAGTCCTCGTCGTGGTCCTCTAAACACACTACACAAGTCGTTTTTTCTATATTTGATACTTCAGTTAGCGGCTCCTTTTTGATGTCGTTATTGCCACGTCTTCCTTTTGCCTTCGCATCTTTGGTTTGTTTACTCATGGGGAATCTTCATAGCTTCAGCCAAGTCGTAAGCTAACTTCAAAAACTCGTTTTTCATCAGGGGCAGACATCTATTAGACAAATCTCTTATGTGGTCCACTAAAACTTGCTCATACTCGGGTGAGAAGGTTTTTGTGAATCTACCAACTTTTGGTTGCAACGTGACTTCTTTTCCACTGCTCAATGTCGTTATTTTATCATGTAGAGTACTTTTTGGAACATTGTAACGTGACGTACTGCCCCCAAAA
>CADEBD010000499.1:0-31519 GCA_902825455.1 Arctia plantaginis
TAGCCTGATTTTTAACGACTTCGTTTTCGAAAGGGACTTATCCGAAAGGGTCCCTTTTGATTTTTATAGATTGTTTTATGATTTTGGAGACAGAAAACGGTACTTTTAAAAAAATGATCCCAAATAAACCCACAATTGCTGCTGGGTTTTTTTGTGCTCTTTTTTAATAAAAAAAATTTGGGACATTTAAACACAACGCCATTTAGTTTCAAACTAAGCAGAGCTTGTACTATGAAAGTGTTTGATGATAGAATACTTTATATACTTTTTTTGTAAATCCCTACACTTTAAAAAATAAAACACTCAAACCCGAAATAAATTGGGATCATACAAACTTTTGGGTCGGACCGGGCATCGAACCTGGATCTCAGCCCCCAGCAACGCATACGTTACCACTGCACCACCGAAGCAGTCAGCCTTTTAGTATTGTTGGAAGGGGTTCAATTTTTTTTTTGAAAAGGGACTTTCTTATCGTAGATATGAAAATTAAGTCACAGACGGTGGGAAATCGTATTAGATAAAATTTAATGTTGATCATGTTTAAAAATATAGGATTTTTAACTTTTTTTTTTTTTTGACAAACGCTTTGACCTTTAATTTTCGAATTTAGCGTTCTAAAGTGATCATTTATTGTTTTAAAATTGTACACTTCTTTTTTTTTAAAGCAGGCTGTTCTACCAGTCTGAAATAAAAATTAAATGCCTCTAAGCAATTTTTGCGATAATATCTAATTTAAAGGGCTGATCTAAAAATTAATTCACTTTTTAAAAAATTAAACTTAGCTCTTTTACAGTTCAGAAATTAAAATTTCAGTGACGAAGGGTTTTTCCCTTTTTAAATTTTGTAGCTTGCTGAATGATTTTTATTTCTTTTCATTGGGGGCAACCCCCTAGCCTGCCCCAGTCCATTCGTTGACGGTACTACCCCTGTACGACCTTTAAATGGACTTAAACCGGGACGGGGGAAATTAAACCTCTTAAAAAGGATACAAAGCTATTTTTGCTCTACTGAATTAAAAAACTAAACAACCGTAAATCGTCATTATGCACGGGTTTTTTCGAAAAATTGTTCTTTTATTTTGAAAAACCCTTTTTCAATAGAATGGTTCCCCAAAAAAACCTTCCGGGGGGAAATTTTTTCATAGGTTTGACACATTTGTTGATTTTTAAAAAGGAATCCAGTGTAGATCCATATTTATAAAGTATTGCTATTCAAAGCTTAAAAACCTATGACAACCATTTTTTTATAGCAAGTAATATTTTTGGGGTTTTTTGATTTAAACCAAGATATTCCTATAGATATTGAAAACTACTTAAATTAATTTGTTTTCATTGTAAACGATCAGATGTTGTTCCCAAAAACATCGTCGTATTTTTTTTTAAAGAAATATATTAAAATTACATAAGTTGTTTTTACGGTATAAATATGATCTTAAAAAATTAAATGATAAATTACGGTTTTTTGCTTCTAATGGCCTTGGGAGCCCAAAAGCTTAGAAAGGGTTCGTTGGGAATTAAATAGCTTTAAAATATTTTATAAATATAAAGGATTTTATTTTTTAGATTCTATTTTTTTCTAATTAGGAATAAGTTTGGCAATTTGTTATATAGAGGTTTTTCTTCATCACTGGTTGATTAAATTGGTAATTTATCAACCCTTTCAGACATTTATTTGGTAATAATAATGTCTGAAAGGTCAATTGAAGTGATCGATTAAATTTACGATTCTGAATGATTGTAAGGTAATCCATTCTCGGCTCGTCGTGGTTACTCCTTAAAAGGATAAGGGACCCCCTTTTATGGACTAATATAGTAACTGCGTGACAATTGACCAACACAAAATTTTAAATTTTGAAAATATAGATATAAAATACCAACAGTTTATTTACGATTAGTTAATGTGTTTAATGAATTTAACAGTTTTATAGTCTATTTTCAACCGTATTTTCAATTCAATAGAAATCAAAAAATACATGTTCAAACTGCTACTATTTTAAAGTAACATAATATGTTGTCTGTATCTTTACCCGTTTAAAAACAAAACAAGTAAATAAAATGCATTAAAAAAACTAAATCAAATTATTTTATATTTAAACTGCTGACGGCTCGTATGCTTACCTTTGGGTCTACAAAACAAATTACAAGATTCCTACGGCATGCTCCCCCACCACGAACACAAGGAAATTTCAATATACATACAGTACATTGGTTAATGCCAAATGAAAAACCACTACCACACAGGTCTTCGGTTTCTAATAAAAGAGCGTTGTCAAATTCAAAAAAACAATTGTCATTAAAAAATTGCGAAATGTGACTTAACTCTGTTTGATAAAACATGCAAATTCTTATAGGGCACGGTATTGTGGACATGAATACTTATTTGCCACCTAACTATTATTTTAAATCGTGTTTTTTTAAAATTTTTTTCTTTATATTTTTGTTATATATTTATTATCTTTAGTGAAAAAATCTCATACAAACAAACTAAAAATCCACATTTAATTCAGATGCGAGAGAACAATGACCGAAAATAGCAACTATCCAATTTTTGTCACGCTAAATTGTAGTATTTGAAAGCAAAAAAAGAAAGCGGTCCATTCAGCGGTGTACTATACTTTAGCATGACAAACTTAAGCACAGAGTCTTCAATAAGATGCATATTAAAATTGTTATTACACCTTGCATTACCATTGCAAAGTTCACCCATTCTTAGATTGACCTGGATAGAATTGCTTAACTTTGGAATGTGTGAACCTACTCGGTTATTTGTAAAAGTGTTCAATTTAACCCTTACATTAGTACATTTGTATTCTATTTATTTAGCGGTAACTGAAACTAAGAAAAATAAAAGTTTTTTTAATAGCGGGTACAGATGGGATCAGTATCCCAAAAGTTTTAAGCTTAAGGTTAAAGTTTCGATAATTCTACAAGAAACAGCTAGCAGTAATATCCTCAAGACTTGTCACCTCAGATATTATTGTATTCTGTATGTATATTATATAATTATTTATTTGGGTATTCGTCTTTGTATTTTTAAATAGCGTTATTAATTTATAAGGTTGTATTTTCATAGGCTTCTCTTCTTTTTTCCGTAATACTGTGCACCAGTCGTGTTCCTTACTAACCCATCTAAAGGTTGCCGCCTCGTGCAAGTTGTAATGCAGAAGTGTAAATAACGAAAAATAAAATAAAAAAAAAGTTCAAGTAATAAAAAATAAGTATCAATGCAATTTTTTCGTGAGAATGAACATTCAGCTTCATATATTTCAAGGAGATACATGTTTTTGAAATGAGGATAATTGCAAGCGAGGCCATTGCCGAGAATTAGAAGTAAAGTCGAAACGATTTACAACCTGTTATTAACATTTACTACTAATCTCAATAGTCTTTGTATAAATAAATTTTTCAGAGCTTCAAAACGTTCATGAGAGAAAATTTAACAATTTAAATAAATTGTAGTACGTCTGAGTTTTATTATAAACAGCGTTCGTCCGTTAGGTAAAGTGACTTAGAATACAGACGGATATCGTCGTAGAAGTTTCAAAGTTTATTTAAGTCCTAAGGTGTCTAAAAATTACCCTAAATATAAAAAACAAGAAAATAGTTCATCATATTTGATGTAAATATATTCTGAAAGATATTTTGGTCATAGCCAAAGTAATTAAATTAAATGCTTGCACTAGCATAATAATAATAAAAAGTGCAGTGTTTTGTAACAGTCAAGGTGTGGGATATGATGTAGAATCATATGATTTATCACATTGGACTTGATTTCATCCCACCCCCTCCCCTGTTTTAAAATTTTGGGTCTCTCGCACGCTTTTCGTATCCCCCACTTTTCTGCTGTTGGCGGGGTCTACTTCTGTCATCATTTTAAAGACTATTTTTCCCCCTTTTAAAAAGTAGAAAAACCATCTAAAAATGGTTGTCCAAAAAAAGCACTCACCTAAAGCTGTTTTTACACGTTTTCTTCAATAAACCACATTTAAAGTCGAAAATTTTCATAGCCGCAAATTTCATTTTCATCGTTCATGTTCATTGTTTGCAGACAAAAAGAAAAATCATACGTCTATTTTCTTTTTAAATAGCTTTTTTTTTCGTTTAAAAAAAACTTTTAAAATTTGACACAGATGCGGTCCTTTTAAAATTTCGTACATCTCAAAACTTATATATACAAACCAAAGACAATTCTCGTAAAAAAACTTCCGATAAACCTCGTCTCGAAACTGTCAAAAAAGGGCTATTTCGTGAAAAAATAGAAAAGTACTACAATACTAGAAAATTTACCGTTAAATTTTCGGTTAAATAGGGATAATCCTTACAGTCAACCTTGTTTAATAATTTACTATGAAAATCCTTTTTGATAGTTGTGAGTCGAAAATAGATAAAAATAAATTGTGACCGCACTTTTATTCTAGATTGGCCTTCTGACTCAATTTGTTTTAAGTTTTAAATTGATTGTCAAATTTAGGGGCCGCCATTTTTCTTTTTACCTTATTTTTTCTCTTTTCGTCCTTTTCCAAACCCACATCGCTAACTCTGACAGTAAATAAAGACATGGAAAATTTTCGCAAGGAAATTTATTTTGTTTTGTTTTTTTGTGAGCAATTCCATTACTAAAAAAATTTTATGAGAATCTACTTCTATATTGTTCACAAAATTTAATACTTTTAAATAACTTATGCTTTTAAATTCTAATTTTTTTTAAAATTCTAAGTACTAATTTAAAAAAACAGACTATTTATTTTTTAAAATTTAAAAATTTAGTGAAAATACAAATAAAAAAAAGAAATTTAAAAAAAAAAATTAAAATTACTAAATCGTATATTGGTGAAAATT
This sequence comes from Arctia plantaginis, assembly GCA_902825455.1. Taxonomy (NCBI): domain Eukaryota; kingdom Metazoa; phylum Arthropoda; class Insecta; order Lepidoptera; family Erebidae; genus Arctia; species Arctia plantaginis. The sequence continues at coordinate 4,839 of CADEBD010000499.1, forward strand.
TAGATTAACGTTATTAAATTTTTTAAAGTTTTATTTCAAAAATCATGTATTTGGGATATCATTGTAATCTAAAATGAAAATTATGTGGGGAAACATCGATCCTACGTAACTTTTTCCATGAATTTATTCGTAAAATTATTTCAGCTCAGTTCTACAGCAGAAAACGGATGAATGTCGTACCCTTTTTGGGGAAAAAAATATTGGTTCTTAAAAAAATGGCTTTTTTTACGCTATGAAACGACGGTCTAAAATAATTATATACCCCCTGAACAAGAAAAACTAGAAATGCTTTTAACTGTGACACATATTTCGAAGTCCCCAGACTGTAATAAAATTTTTTTCTTTTTTTTTCTGGGCCCTTTATGCTTACTCTGTATTTGGGGTTTTAAATTTTTTTTTAAAAAAAAAAATTTAAATTTAAATTTAATTCGTTTTTTGCACTCCAAAAAGTATACACAGGGCTTAAAATAAAGGAAATAAATTTTGAACCCCTGTCGGCACGGCAAAATTTGGAGAAAAAGCAAACATTCTATCATTATATTGAAATGTAGTTTAGTAATAGAAATAAATAGGGGTTTCTTTATTCCCCCCCTGGACAGGGGGCAGCGGGTTTTCACGGGCCCCCTCGCGGCGGGCCCAAAGGTCGCCGATGGGCGGGCCTCCTGGGGGGGGGGTTTCCTGAGGGCGCAGGCACGACTCCTGCAGGGCCCCACCGCAAGGTGCTTCAGGTCCCTTTGGTGGTCAGTAGGGGGGCCTGCACGGCGGAGGCCACCCTATGAACCCCAGCTTCCGTGTGGCCAGCCCCGGGCACAAGGGGGGTGGCTGCAACCTCCGCTGCGTTGCTTTAGGTGGGGGCAGGGGGGGCAAGCCTCCGACCACCGGGTTGGTGGTAAGGGCCTGTGCCCTATCGCGACCGAAACCGGGAGGCCGCCTTCCGCCTCCGACCGCTGACCCAAAGGGGAGTGCCGCTGGACAGCCGCAAATTCCGCGGGATGCGGGGTGGAGTCCGTGATGGTCCACCTCCGCTCCTCCAGGTAAAACGAGGCCACGGTCCCGATCTCGGACCCTTTTTTCTCCCGACTGCACATGGTCCATCAACATCGCCGCTATCGCCGACCATATGCCTGGGTTTCTGGGGCCCTCCTGGAACCCGCTTGGACGGCACGGGGGCCCTGGTGCACGGTACCGCAGCCGGGCACTCCACCTCTGCGGTATTGCAAGGGGACGGGGCTGTGTAGCGGCGATAGTTGGGAATAGCGGTCGGGGCCGCTTATTTCACGCCGAAAAAAACCCTAACTGATACGGCAATGGCTCCCTCAGCGGGCCGTCGTCGTGATCCCTGTCGCCCCCCCCCGGGTTTCTTGTGCTGGGGACTTCAACCCCGGGGTCGCAGCTTGGGGTTCCCTGCCACGAACCCGGGGGCAGGGGCTTGGAGAACGGGGCTGAAAGATTAGGCCTATTTTTCTCCTAAACCGGGGGCCGTGGCCACGTTCTGACGGCGGGGGGTATCCGATCGTGGCTCTCTCGCATGCCCCTCGCTAGCGCGTCTTTCCAAAGGCTGGCGCGTCGTTGTCGGGGGGGAACAGGTTGGGGATCACCGATATTTCTTTTTTAGTCTCCCCCCCTCAGATGGCGCCCCGGTCGACCGGCACCACCTGAACCAGTTGGGGCCTCAAGCGCTTAGATCGGCCCCCTCCTCCTGGAAGCCCCTCGTCGGCCTGGGCCCCTGCCCCGGACGGGCCCGTCGACGTCGATGCTAAAGCACAGTGGTTCCGGGGGGCCATGACCCGCGTCTGCGATGCGGCGATGCCAGGGCTCAGCCCAAAATTGAAAGGGCGCCAGGTTACTGGTGGTCGCCGGGGATCCACGGCTGCGTCGCCTCCCCCGTACGCGCGCCCCGGGGTCCGGGTTCCGCAGGAGGCGTCGCCGCCCCGAAATGGGGCAGCGAGAGGGGCGGACTTTTGGGGGTTACAGGGTTCCAAAGGACCTTCAGGCGCGATAAAGCGGGCCAAGAGCGAGGCCCGCCGCGAGATGCTGGAGACACTGGAGCGGGTCCGTGGGGACCCCCTACCGTATGGTTAGGGGCAAATGCCCCCATGGGCCCCGCCGCTCCCCACGGGGGGTCTTCACCAGAGCTGCTTGGAGGGGTCTTGGCTCCCTGTTCCCAACCGATGGGGGACTACTCCCCACAGAGGGCTCCGCCTCCGGCGTTGAGGCGCCAACGTGGTGCGACGACGTGCCTGGGTCCTGGGGGGGAACAAAGGGGTGGCGGTGTTAGGGCTTTAAAAAAAAAAAAAAAACACCGCCCCGGGACCCGAGGCATTCCTGGCCAGGTGGGTCCGGGCCTTAGCAAGGGCTCTCGACCCCCGACTGCGAGGGGTTCTTCAGCCATCCTGAGCGGGCCAGTTTTCCAAATTTGGGGAGGCGGGGAAATTGGTCCTCTCCAAAAGGAGGGCGCCCCGCGGACTCCCGTCCGCCTACCGGCCCATAGTGTTTTGCTTGACGGGGTGTGCAAGCCTTGAAAGAGTTTTTGCAAGGCCCTCGTCAAGCTCTCGTGATGGTTTGGGGGCCCGGGCTGGCGGACAACCTACGGGTTTTCCGTCGGGGCGCCACCGTGGATGCGATCAGCCGTGAAGGCTCTGGGGGAGAAGCAGCTCCCGGGGGAAAATGGTGTTGGCGGGTGTCCTTGGGCACGCCACGCGTTCAACACTATGCCCTGGGGGCTGCACAGGGAGGCCTCGTGTTCACAAGTGGGCCCTCTACCTCCGCCCATAGTTGGGGCATATTTTTTCGGGAGAGCCTCGTCTACCCCAGTAGGACCCTCTCGGGAGCGTGAAAATTCCCTGCGGTGTTCCGCGGGGTCGGTGTTAGGGCCACTCTTGTGAACATCGGCCCCGACTGGGTGCTCGGGGGGCCTTCTTGGGTGGTGTCGCCGTCGTTGCTATGGACGACACCTGTGACGGGGCCCGGCAAGACGCACCCGAGGCAACCCCAGGGCCCCGGCCGGGGTTTTCCCAAATCGTTGAGCGTATCCGGCGGCTGGGGCTCGAGGTGGCTCTGCACAAGTCCGAGGCCCGTTCTTTCACGGGCTTCGGAGGAAGCCGCCTGAGGGTCTAGCCTCCGGGAGGGGGCATCGCATCGGCATCAGCCCTCGATCAGTACTGGGCTCGTACTCGATGGGCCCATGGGGCTTTCGGGTTCATTTCCGATCTGGTCCCCCAAGTTGGTTTGGGGGAGCGCGTCGTTGGCGCGGCTGCTGCCCAAAAGAAGGGACCCTTTACTCCTGCCGGGAGACTCACTCGGGGTTTGCGGTCCATGGCCCTTTACGGGGGGGGCCCATATGGGGGGGGGCCCTGGGGCGACCGCAGCGAATCTGGCCATCAGGATCCTAGGGGGGGACCGCACGATCTCCTTCGAGGCGGCGATTCCCCCCGGGCCGGAACTCCACCGGGGGACCTGGGGCGAGAGCCTTGCGCACTGTATCATGGCGCAAGGAGGCGCAGGAGTTGGGGTTTGATACCCCAATTCGGAAATCGATGACCGAAATCCCCAAATCCGCCAGGTCCTCATAGGGGAGTGGGGGAACGATCGGGCAACCGAGCGCCGGGGCCGCCGTCATTGCGGCGGTAAAACCCTTTTTTGGAGGATTTTGGGTCGAAGGCTCACGGGACCCCTCATACCGTTGCGCAGATGACATGGGAGGTGTTTTGGAGATCACCTGTGTCTGATCCGCAAGGAGCCAACCCTGATGCCACCACTGCGAGGCCAACCCTGGCACGGGTCTCCACAGCTGGCAGATGCCCGGGGGTGGGTTGAGCGAGGCGAGACCTGGGCGGCCATCGGAGGGGGGTTTTTCTCCCGTACCTGATTGCGGCTATCGGCGGAGCGAGAGTGCGTGAACTTGCCTCTCCTCTCGAGCAAGTTATGCTCGCGAAGAGACGGGGGAGCGGGACCGGGAGAGGTTTAGAACTCTCCCGGCCCGCCAGGCCCGGGGACGGGCCGGCGCGCAGGCGACTCAGGCGCCGGGAGGTCGCAAAAGACCTCCTCCCCTAAGCGCGGCCTGGGGGTGACAGTAGGCCATCTGTCCCCTAGCAGAAGCAGGGCCCGGGGTGGCGGCGAGCGCGTTGCAAGCCGCTCGCTTCCAGGGGCACAGGGAACATGGGGTTTTCCCCACGGCGGGGGTCGTCTACTCGCCTTAATGACCCCAGGGATGCGGGGGACCAGGGCCTTCCCTTTTTAGGGGATACCTGGTTCCCCGGCTATTAGTACCCGCGGCGGCGGTTTTTAGTCGGTTTGGTCCGAAAATGCCCCCCGAGAGGTGGTATCCGGGGGATTTCCGCACGGAAAAAAAAAAAAAAAAAAAAAAAAAAAGGGGTTTCTTTATTGTTTTATTTTTAAATTAAATTTAGTAAATTAATATTTTAGTACTTTTTGATTTTTCTTTTTTTTTATAGTATATTATAATTATGTTCATTTTTAAAATTTTGCCCGTTTAATATTCATTTATATGATAGCGCATTTTTTTTTTTTTTAAAAATATCCTTTAAATTATTGAAAAACGTCCCTATTTTTTTTTCTTTATTTTAATATTGTTTGAAAATTTCTTGTATTTTTTTTATGGACATGCTTATAATCTGAACGTTTTTAAAAATTTATTTTTTTTCTTTCTTATTGTATAATTTGTTTTTAAAAATCTTCCCTTCTCGTGTTCTGTGTGTTGTCTGAAAAAATTTACGTTTAAGAATATACCCCGTACTCAGGAACGGTTATATTTTTATTTTTGGGAAAATGGGAATCAACTTCTTTCCCCGTCCATTTTACATTTATCTGTTTTAAAACTTTTTTTGCATTATCAGCGTGGGGGAGCACTGTCTGTTCCCCCATAGGGTATCCGAAATTTCCCATGAGGATGCATGGGCTTAGTGGTGACAGAGGGGTTTTTTTGTGTCAGTGGTTTTTTTAATTCCCAAATAAAGTGGGGCAGAATTTGATAATTTTTTGTTTTAAATTTATGTTGTGATTTCCAATTATATTAAGATTAAACATACGCGTGATTCAAAAAGAATTAGGCAACGACTTTCCCCGGGAAATGCAAATTAGACTCACGGCAATTTTCAACCCGTTATGAAATTCCTATAATATTAAACATCTTGTACAAACATATTTCCTACAAAGGTTCAAATATTTATGGGGGAAATCCGGGAAACTTAAATTGGTTTTTTTTGAACTAAATAATAAACTTTTGTAAACGCACACTTTTAGAATCAAAAACACTATTTACAGGTATATTCAAGGGGTTTTTTGGGTTTTAAAATATTATTAGTAGTATATTCGTACATATTTTTTCACGAGTTTCATGTAAACTACATAAAATTTAGTTTTTTAATTCTTGCATGGTTTTTAAAAGATTGGGGGTTTTCTAAATTTGTTATTTTATCAATCTCAACAGTCTTTCATAGTCCACTGCTAAAAATAAGCCTCTCCTTTGAAAGGGAGGTTTTGGGCTTACGAAAAACACGCTGGCCAGATGGGTGGGTTATAGGTTTGTTTCAAGTTTTCTTCTCTTCGCAGTGCTGTTGTTCTGCGGGGTTTGCTCCCTTAGTCGGCTATTACGATATCCACGGGATGAATAGGGTGGAGACACCCCTGTGTTCTGAATCCATCAACTACAACGGACTGTAAGATTTTGTATGGAAGCAAGTAATTTTTAATACAGTACGTACTTATAATTTATTACAAACAATTGTAGTCATAACATTTTCTAATCTGTGTGATACAACTTTTTATACTCTGAGAGAAGAAGAAGAGTGTTGAGTATTATACCAATGTATCAGTTTTTGCCCAATGTTACGGTCGAGTAATTTTACGATATGGCAGTCTGCTCCGGCTTTGCGTATAAGCTCTAAAGAAGGCGTAATTTAGGAAGATTGCAAATTTTCCTAGTCACATAATTTCTTAGTGTATTTTAAGGTCGAGGCCTACACATAAGCCACGGATGCTTCATTAAAAAACAAAATTTCGATATATTGATATTTTTCTTCTTATGTCATAAAAAAAACATTCTTTTAGTTACTAATTGAAATTAACTATAACAAAACAAAACAACTTATTCCAATTTCTAGAACATACACGAAACACCTTCCGGTAAACATCGACACAACATCACAATGGGCACACAACTAGAAACTGTAGATACATTCAAATTACTTGGTATAACTATAGACACACACATCAACTGGAAGCACACATCGAACATACAAAAATAAACTGTCTCGATTTACATATTTCTCTATTCCAACTTAAATGCCGGCACAACGAAAAAACCGCACTGTCAGCATACTACGCATACGCATCTCCTGGTTACGATACGGCATTATGTTGTGGGGAAACAAGTGTACACTTTTAGGATTTATTTATATTACAAAAAATGTATTAGAATTATCGGACAAATTGGAAAACGTGATAGTTGTAGGCCCTTCTTCATTAAATATAACATCCTCACACTACCATCATTATACTATTTGACCATCTGCATATTTGTTCCAAGAACATGAGTCAAATCACATTTAAACACACGCCACAGAGACAGATTTAAAACCTACCACCATCAAGAATTAAATGCTAAACCAGAGCCCTTACTACATGGCTGTAAAAAATAACAAAATTACCTATCCACATAAAAAATGAAACGAAGACTACACTATTCATTAAAAACTAAAAGCATTCTTAATTACAAATGTTTCTATTCTGTTTAAAGAATACATTAGGAAAAAAACACTTAACAAACTACATTTCTTATTACCCCCTTTTTGTACATTAAAATCGGTCGTTAATTACTGTATAATGTCTGTAAAACATTGGTGTACAGATAAAGTATTTATCTATCTATCAAATTTAAAAAGTAATGCTAAAACAACGACTTCGTAAAAATTTTTATACTAAAGATTGACAAACTTACGACGTATATTTTATAATTTGCATACCTAGGCCACTTTCACAATTAAAAGGAATCTAATGACACCTCACATGTCAAAATACATCAAGGCGTTTAGCCGGCGCAGTCACATAAAAACGCAATAATATTTTCTTTTCAAATAAATGAATTAGTTTAAAAGCTTCAACTTCGTAGTCTAACGTAGACTTTCTTTATTTTAATAAAAAAGATTGTTTTTTTAACTTAAACCTAACTCACTTTACAAAAATGAGAAAAAAAGAGAGCTCCAGGAAAAAACCTTTAGAGCCCTTTTCAAAAATGATTAAATACCCTTTGGGTTAGTGCTTTCTTAAAGTCCATAAGTTTTTTGATATTTATGAATAAAATGTTGGCATGCACTAATTAAAAATGGAATGAAATGAATTGCGTAAATAATTATTACCTTTATAGTTATTTCCTTTAAAATTTTAATGGGGGAGACGGATGGCGTAAATTGTTAACCTTTGTTTCTTGAAAAATAAATGATCATGTTTCCTCCTTTCACATTTTTGATATCTTGTTTACAACTAAAAATACCTTGTTTTGCAATATTTAAGGAAATATCCATTATTTTAAGTCGACATGTGTTTTGTTTATAACAGTATCACCCCAAGTGGAACGAGTTTATTCCAAGAATATAGTAATACCAATAAAATTCTTAACGCCTCAAGATAAATCGATAAACTTGTAATATTATCTTTGAACTGAATGAATGGTAACGTACTGAGTAAGATGGGCCCAAAAACAATTGCAAATAATAATTTGAAAATGGAAAAAGTCAGCTTATTTTATTTATCAAGTTATCTACCCTTGCCTCGGTGCTTTTTCTTTATATGGTATAAGGGGTAAACGAGCAACGGGTCACCAGGTGGTAAGCAACTACTGCCGCCCTTTGGACCCCTTTGCAAGTAAAAAGTCACAGATGCGTTGCTGCCCTTGGAGTCCCTCCAGAGTCCTTGGAGTCAGCGGGAGGACGGAGAGCGGATTGGGCTCCGGTAACCTCACTTACTCAGAAAAAAATTTTGTTTTTTTATTATCAGCTGTATGATACAGTTTATTATCATACTACAGTTATTATCATTCTTCTATACTAAGTTATCCGTGTGGTGACGAATTAAAAATACAAAGTGTCTCTACCCCTAATTATCTAAAATAATAAATGTGCGTACGCAAAACATATTAGGAATAGCTTCTGAGTTTCTGTAGAAAATGTATTAAACAATATGTGCTGGCAGGAGCTGGATGCGAGAAGCCTACAATCGATCTAAGTGGCGTGCAATGGGAGAGGTCTATATCAGCAGTGGACTGCGATAGGCTGAAGATGGATAAGTGCTATAAAATACGGAATATTGTATATCAAACTTCGGAATGTCACCACTTCTATTCATCCCCGTGGTATCATAAGAACCGACTAAGGGGGCAAGTAACCGTACTACGCAGCACAACAGCACTGCATAGAGTAGGAAAACTTGACAAAACCCCTGTACAAAGCCGTCTGTCCAGGCGTTGTATAGTAGTCCAAAATTTCCTTTTTAAGGAGAGGATTATGTTCAGGCTGCTGACTAATAATGTTGATGATTGATACTAAATTTTGATGGATGGATGTTTGTTACTCAATTACACCTAGTGTTACCGAGGACCATAGGGCCTTTAGCCCTAAATTTAAGCCTATTGGTCTTTTTTTTTAGAGCGATGCCACATAAAAACAGGCTTTAAAATACGCGTCAATTGAAAAAGCCTATGAGCCTAGTAAAAGTCTTTAGGGTTTTTTTGCGACTGGAGTATTTTTTGAACAACAAGTTTATATTAGGTCTGAAGCCATTTTTAAGACTCAGTCTAAGTAAGCCATCATATGAAAACAACATTTATTTTATATGGATAGTATTTTTTAAGAAACAGAAAAAATAATAATTTACCTAAGTATCGCTTCAAAAACAATTGCACAATTGGAAAAGCACATTCTAGGATCTAATATTTTTATTAGACGGGCGGATTTCCTTTCCTATTATCAAATTTCCTGCTTCGCGAAAGCGATTGTTCACTGGGAAACACTTGTATCAGATATTAATAAAAAATCAAATGCCATATTTGACATAGTCCTTCTAGGTTTTTAGCCTAAAAAAAGACTATGGCCAGACTCGTAATTAAGGGGAATTTCGAGTTTAGCTTAGCCTTGAAAAAAAGGCTAAAAGCGTATAGTCCTCGGAAACACTAATTACGCCAGCACGGCTAAATGGATTTGGATGAAGTTAAGCACACAGATAGATTATAGTCTGGAATAGTATAGTAGGTATAGACTATATTATATTAAACATTTAACGCGAGCAAAGCCGCTAGTTAAAGTTAGTATTTAGTAGTAGTAGTATTAAGTTAATATTTAGCTATTTCTACTCATATAGGAAGAGGTTTTATAACATGAATAATTATGGCTCAGTAATATATTAACCAAGTCATGAAGTGCTGAGAATAGAATAAAAATTTTCATATGATTTCCAACAAGATTCTTAAGGCATTTAAAGAAAGATATCAAAAATTCGGACTTCAAGATTTACTAAATGACGTTAGGACATACCAGCTTAAAGGTGTCAACTAGAAACTGGCTTTCCCTAAGATAGAGCCTAGGTGGCGGCGTCAATTTGGGTGGGACCTGAAATCCCAATGGCCCAGGGTTCTCTCTGAGAGTAGGGCGCCTAGGGCTGGTCCGTCGGGCTGGTTTTTAGGGGAAACAACCAATACACCGGCCACCCCGTCAATAAAAAAACAGACTATAGTGTTTACAAAGTGTTTCCTTCAGTACAGTTGATGCCGCACCGTACTTATAAACGACCTTGCATGGGATCGCTGCATTTTAATATGATCTCGAATAACCGTATTGAAAATAATTAAAGCGTTTTTTTGATCTATGTATTTTTGTAAGCAACGAAACACCGTTTCAAAGGAATTAAATATTAATTTTCTCATAAAACTCTCGGACAAAATTTTGACCTGCAATTTCTTGGTTTGGTTTCGTTAATCAGTAAGGTATTAAATCGTTTGTCGGTGTAAACTAATTTCAACTTAAAAAATTTAATTGCTTAAGTAATAAAGCTACTAATTTTTTTTTTAAATTAATTGACACAAAATGTTACTTCTCAACAGATATTGTACACTAGAGTGTTGTATGAAATAGCAACTAAAATGGTAGAAAATTTATAACCTTGTACCAAAAGGGCCGAATTGTCCTCGGACGTTTCTTAGGGACAATAAATTTGAGATATATATTTGAGAGCACCTGCTCTGAATTTCATTTGGAGGGAAATAATACCCGACTGGTTTAAGTGTGTGAGTTGTAATTAGTTTCTTGTCTACCTCGACATTTTGAGTTAAGCGAACTCTTTGATATTAATTAATATTATTTCGTTCTAATAAAATTCAGGTAATAAAACTTAAATGTAAGTTTTTGTTTATTAAAAAACTAAAACCTATAGATTTCATATGTCGTATATAAATTTAGGTTACAAAGAGTTTTTGATATAATTATCTTATCTCGCGTTTCTAAACGATTTATTTCCAATTAAATTGTTTACGCACTGTACTCTGTTACGCTTCGCTGTGGCTCATATGGTTGCAAAAATATATAAAACCATCGTTTGAAGGGTGTTGTATACCGTGTTAAAATTTTAGCTCAATCGGTGCACTACTTTTTGAGTTTTTGAGCGTACACAAACCAACTTAACAGTTTTATACGATAAATAGATTATAAAATATAGATATGACGTAATTTGGTCACTGTGCCAACTCGCATAGTAAGTATTAATCCTGCATTACGTAATAACTGTGGCACGACGCTGATTAGAGCCGTATATATAGAGTATTTCAAACATCGATCATTGGGCTGCCGCCTGCCGTGTGTGATAACCGGTTCAATCGAATCGTAACATACCTATATTAAATGAACTTTCGTTTATTGTTTGTACAGTAAATAAGAAAATATTCACAGTAAATAATAATAAAATTAATGAAACAAAATACATACATCTTATGTAAGGGTTTCAGAAATAACTAAAATATTTTTATGACCATTGAAAGTTATTGATTAGTGTCTATACTCCTTTGCTAATAAAAAAAAGCAATGGATTATGTACAGTTGTCAAATTATCAGTATGGCGTATCAGTTACTTTGTTAATTAATTCGTAGTATAATTAAAAGTAGATATCTTTAACAAAATATTTTTGACAGTGAAGAGTGATTTGAATTCAATAATGCTATTTGGGTCCAATACCTACACACGTATTGATTAAAATTACGAAATAACTATAAATTTTAAAGAAATTAGAAGTTATAATGTTGTGTTACAAGGGGAATATCGTAATATATATGGCTTTATTTTATTTATTTATACATCATGCACTTTTTGGTGCATTGGCGGACTTAATGCCTAAGGAGTTCTCTACCCGTTCAACCTTTGGGTGGGGTCAGTGAAACAGAAAGTAGGTGTATTTGGGCTGGCGCTTTTAATGAATATTAGTATCAAATTAATATACCCTTTACTATCTTACACTTGGATACTTTGATCGAAATTTCAAATTTGGTGAATATATTAAAATACATATTTAATGTTAATACTTAAATAGGCCAGGTGACCATGAGCACTTTGACTATTTAAAACGATGTTAAAAGAAAAACCCTTTAAAATGTTTTTGGTTTTATTTTACATTTTATGTTAACACTAACAAAGTTCATGGATTTGTTTATTTACAGTTGTCTAATAAAATCTATCTATTTGTCGCACATGTTCTGAATAGAAATAGAAAACGATATAGCACTTCTAAAACTGGAGCAATAAGATTTTGGTTACACCAAAACTATTATATGAGAGAAATTCGAGAAAATGGGCGTTTAAGTATGGGATTTAAACACCTGCATTGATAGGAACATTCTAGTTTCAGGCTTTTAAAGTATGTTTTTTTCAGGGAAAAAACTTCGTTTTAAAATAGAGTCTTTAAGTTGTGGTAACAAAAGCCCTTTTTATTCCACTTAAAAAAAGGGGGCCCTTTAAAATTTACGCCTAAACTGTTATTGTGAATATTTCTAAAACGGAAGGAAAGTAGTGTTACGGGAAAACCAAAAGTATATTTAAAAAACGAGTCTTTAAGTATGGGAAAAACCCAGATCTTTTTTTATAACGGGTCTGGTGTAACCCATACCATCTAGACAAAAGGTTTTTTTAACCAGAACGTTATGGGATCATTTTTTTTCGAAAAAAGCGGCCTTAAAATTTCGCGGTTATACGAAAAAATATAACGGAACACTTAACACAAAAAGCGTTAAAGTAACGGTTAAGTATATCAAAACATAATTTCGAGAAAAAGGGTGTTAACGTATGGGTTACCACCAGAACTGCCGTAGGTATCACTCTAGAACAGGAGTGTTAAAAGATTCAAGTGTACCAAGGTACCCAGAACTGTTAGTAGTCGTTTTAGAACAGAATTGTAGACTGTTTCTGTGTAAAAGAAAATTTCTCGCAACCTACATATATTATTTAATATATTTATGAGAGTGTTTCTTAAATTTAAGACTTACTTTGTGTTTTTTCTTATGTCATTATTTTGGTTTATTTTGCAAACGTAACAAAATCGTCGCAAAACGGGACGTGTTTCAGCGTTTAAATAAATAACTTTGGAAAAAAATAAATTTCATATTATATATAAGATAAAGAATTAATTGGAGAGCTACAAGCAAATCTTTTTGTATATATATCTATTTTCGCGAGCACTATTTGAGGAATTTTGAGTTCTCCCATTAAGACCTTGAATCGGGAATAGCTATATTTTGTGAGCCGTAATACTTTTGACTTTTTGAAAGTTTTTTAGTGAAGTGGGGCCAACGAGAAGACTGGTCACCTCATGGAAAGTTACCACCGCCGCCCATGAACGCCTGCAACTCACACACTGCAAGAGTCACAAGCGCGTTGCTGGCCTTTGGGGAAAGAAGTACGCTCTACCGCTCTACCAATTCCGGGGGGATTAAAAGGGATTGGAGCGACTTAAATTGCAGGTGTTCAAGAGCGGGGAAATCACTTACCTATCTGCCCATCTGCCTCTATGTAAAAAAAAATCAAATTGCAGAATCAAATAGCCTTGTTACATTTTGATATCTAACTTTCTTATAAAAAGTTTGTTACTAAAGCTTACATAAAACTAGTATATGACTATTCTAAAACGTGCAAGAGCGATTAAAAAAAAAAGGTAAATCAAAATATTACAAATTCTTTTGCAAACGGCCGAGATAGATCGTTCATATGTTAATTTCTAATAAATAAATATACACAAAAATAACTTATTTTTTAATGAACCTAATTGAAGTTAAAATTATATCATTTTAAAACTGGTAAATGTTTTCTGTGTTGCGTAATTAAGCTTACCTAAATATTCTCCTACTAGAGTTTGACACGTTGTTTTACGATACGGCAAAAATTTTCAGCACTATGTTTATCTTATTATATGATAGGGTGCTAAGAAAGGATCAAATTTGTTAACGTACCTATGCGTTGTTTGGGGTTTAATGGTAGTTCCCGTGTTGTTTTAGTATGATGTACAATATAAATAGCTGTCGAACTATTAATACTTTGCATTCAGAAAGAGTTGATAAGTAGGGAACCTTAATGGGCGACAGTAGCTACTTTTAGTATTGCTCTTTGAGAACGTTCAAGTGGGAGTAAAATGGTCTTAGCAGCGCCACGCACGAAGTTATGCAATAATGTTTATATCGACTGACACAAAGCCAGGTCGGTTTTATTACATAATAGTCTGTAATACTGCGTAAGTTTTTAAAAATGTAAGTCAGTTTGCGTATTTTCATGCCCAAATGTACTGTCATAAACATCGTGTCTCAAAGATCACTTCAATGTAAACACGCTCAGAATACGTGACAGATTTAACGTCGTTTTGATATCACCGGCTCACTAAAAGTTTAAGGCGCGAAGTAATCTTCAACAGGAACAGTTTAATGGCTCTTCCTAAAGGAGCTTTGAGAAAGTAGTCTCTTTTAAAAGCTTTTCGCACGTTTCTCGTATTTGGAATAAAACTTGCTTCGCTAACATGTTAGGAGATATTACGCAACGCTATTTAGTACATTTTGTTTTATGGAATGCGGCGACATATTTATATGTAAATACAAATATTTCCACTGTGAGGAAGTTAAACTTTTGACTGAAAGATATCAGCGTTTTTAAAGAACCTTCTTCTATTTTCGAGTCGTGCAGAATATAAACTCTGTTGAATTTAGATTAAAAATATATATCTTTTATTCTTCGTTATAGTAGGTCTTATTGCTCTATTATAGATGGTGTACATAATTTGTTCAATTGATAGAGTTGTCAAAATGGAATTTATAAAAACAACAGACAAAAAAAAAAATGCTAAATATAATAACCCACACCAGTCACCATAATAATTGATTGTGTATTACTAACATTAGTCCTTAATTACTTTGTTGCACTAACCCCCATGGACTATGTCTGAACTAAACAATTTAATTGAATTGAATTGAATAAGCAATCATCGAGATGTTATACTAAGCCTTTCTTCAGAACAAACAGTGATTTTAAAAGACAGATTGTATGGAATTCTAGAGCTTTTAAAGATGTGGTTGAGTTAGTTATTACGAAATTATCTAGTCGACCTAAAACACAATTACTAAAAAAAAAAAAAAAGTACGCCATGACTACATGGCATCTGCAAAGTTTGAGTTTTATCTACATCAGACCTGACTTCATTTTTATTTCCATAGGGGCAATGAGGAAGTCCGGATATACCGTAGGAACAATTTAATAATATAAAATTTAATAGGTAGAAATACAGCGATGATTCACTTGATTTCTTAATTCTGCCCCTTATTAAAACAGATGAATTTGGTTATGAAATAGGGATAGAAGAGTAAACTATAAAAAAAGATAACGAACAAGAAACAATTCAATAACATTACTAAAGAAATATGGTACAATCGAACAACTGCTTATCGATAAGCGATAAGACAGAGTGAAAAAACTCGATAATGCGTTTATTTCTGTCTTTGATTTTGTTGATAATGTCTTGCAATAATAATGATAACACTCAGTTACTGACACATCGATAACAGCAACAAATTGTCCATTCTTTCAAGAGATTAGTGCTGACTATTTTAACACACTTTTATTATATTCACTTGTAAATCTTAGAAATTTAATTCTAACGTGCTTCAGATGAAAATACAGTATTTTCATCTGAATTACGTTAGATTACATACCTTTGAGCTCATCTGATGATAGATTAAGAAGGTTCCTTAGTGGCTGTCAATACAATTATCAGTTTGACTTCAAATTATGACCTCATGGGCGGTAGGCGGGACCTCACGATGATTTGAAATGATTTATTTTAAGGATCAAACACATAAGGCTCACTAATATGGTGTCCAAGGTAAACCCAGAAAGTAGATATTGGAAATCTTTTTAAATTATGTTGGGCTTCAAAGCGTGTTTATTGATATAAACATTTATCCAACTTTTTAATGTTACTATTTACCATGAAGATGTATGTAAAAAAACCAAAAGCTCTTTAAAAACGTTTATTAAAGCAAATTTTTTTTTTGATAATCATCATTGTAGCAACTACTGCATTATAATGTTTATTTTATCATATCTCGATTAGATATATGATTGATAAAAAGAAAGAGCGTTGCCACTTCCGTGACCCAAGGTCTGTCGCAAGGAGGTATTTCCTACCGAAACTAATATTTTTAAATGTACTTAACATTATTTATGACTTCATGCACAAATATATACATCGGCGGACTTAATGCCTAAGGCATTCTCTGCCAGTCGAACCGATTGGGCGATGCAGAGAGAGAATGAGGTGAGGTGCATTTATGAGGATAAATCATAGAATTTTTCAGTGCCTTCTGTTTGTCCGTCGAATACTCAGTAATATATTTTTGTACATATACCCAGATTAACACATTTACATATATATATGTTAACATATACGTTACTAATCAATCAACAATATACTTTATTAATCAATAGTAACATGAAGAACTTAATAAACAGGCAGTCCGTACTTTTAAGGGTAGCTGCTGAACAAGTAATTACTATCCAAATCGCAGAGGAATGCAAGTAATGTCCGATAAAACCCAATGCTCATAAGTTTAAAAACTTAATTTTAGAACAGCAATTTAAACAGTACAGCAATCAAAGGCAAAGGCATTTATTGCAATACAACTGTTTTTACACATATAGAGGGTTTTGTAGTAGTATATAGGTATAGTTTTTAACAGTTACCAAAATGGGAATTTACAATTGTAAAGTACAAGTACAAATAAAAACTTAAGATTAGAATAAATTTAAAAATATTTATTAGCGATTTCACAACATTTATTAGCATGCCAATAATTTTGTGAATCCAACACACTTGTAAATTATAGAATATACTTAACCATTTTTTAGCGTTTTAAAACATACACACACTCTCCAATTTATTTTTTTTTCCTTTAAAGCTTATTAAGAACTCTTATTGCTGTAGTGAATATGGTTTTTAATATATCATATTATTAATATTAGGTAATAAATTTTTGAATTAGGAAAGTAAATTATGAATTTTTAATAAAAAAGGACATGTTACAGTTTACAAAAAATACACAATTCCAATATATATGCCTATTAGTGTGAGGAAACCATTTCCCGAAAAAAACCAACTCGTGAAGATTCTGCGCTATGCATTTTTATAACCATAAATCTAAGTTACTAAATTTAGCACACTTATTATTTTGTACCATGAAAGGGGAAAAACATAAACTTTAAAAAGGGGGAGAGACTGCAGAAGGACGGTTTCCCCCTTGTCTATAAAACACAAAGGAAGGATTTTTCGATAAAGATAAATGATCATTCCTGGCGACCCCCATACCAAACATACGTACATACCAAATTGGAATTGAAAAAAAATGTCATAAATAGACCAGTAATTACTAGGGAATTTGGTTTTGACTCACTCGATGACTCTCGTCACTGGATGATGTTGAAAAAATGTTTCTGTTTATTTTTTTTTTTTAAAAGACAACTCCCTCATTAGGATATGTCCTGTGTCGGGACTTTACAAACATACACGAAAAGAACACAAAGAACACCCAGACTAAGAACAACAATTTTTGGGTCACACAAATGTCTCCCATATGGGATCGGACCCACATCACAGCGCAGTAGGAAGCAAGCGAGGAGACACAACTTTGTTGTTCTGAGTCTGGGTGTTCTTCGTGTCCGAAAAAAAGAAAAAAAAAAATTTTTAAGCATATTATACAATACTTATTAACATATATCAATATTAAAAATATCCATTTCTAACGTTTGAGATTATAATGTAGAATGTAGTTGGGAATCATACTAAAATAATAAATGCGGCAGTGGGGTCTGTCTATCGTCTGTCCGCCTGTCACCCCCTTCACACTTAAACCGCTGAACTGATTTAGATAAAATTTGGTATAGAGATAGATTTAGTTCCGGGAAAGGACAAAGATTTTTTTTACCCAGAAATGATCCTTCAAGGGGGTGAAAAGGGGGGTCGAAGGTTGTGGGGAATCAATAACCGCTGAACCGATTAGATGAAATTTGGTATGGAGATAAATTTGATTCTTGAGGAACTACATAGATTACTTTTTACCGCGATAACACATACACGCGGGCGGCTAGAAAGCTAGTAGATTGTAGACTGGTTAGTATATTTTATATATAATATGCTAATAATATTTACCTGTGTTGTCTAAGATAAGTTTAGACGATTGGAACTTGTTATATTCAGGTTCAAGACTTAGTACTTCAAGAACTTTGAGAGTTTTTGTTTAACTTTGCAGACGCTTGTTTTGACCATCATTTCAGCGAGTATTTTCAAAGGGAACACATCAATATGGTAATTTACAATTTTTTTTTTCTGTATTTCTACAATATAAAATATGGGTTTTGATCCCACTTGGGACAGCAATTTGTTGACCGCAATCTATTCTGAGTTTAAGTATTTTTGTGTCCATTTTAAATATATTTTTAAAGTCCCTGTGACACAGGATATATTCCTAGTGCCTCCCCCACTGTCTTTTAATAAATTTTAAATAAAAAAAACTTTTTCCCTTTGATTTTCGGCCCCTTTTTGGTCGTAGCTTGATGTTAATATTATGGGCATACTCATTCCCTGGATATTTTAAATTAAATTTAAATTTAAATTTTTTTTACCCTTTCATTCCCTGGATAGTTTGCGCCCCCCTACTGGGGCGTTTTTCAAAGAAAACTTTTTTGTTTCCGCACAACCAAGCTTGGGGAAAAAGGGTTATCGTCTGCTGTATTTACAAAGCTTTACTTTAAAGAGCTTACCCCCCTTCCAAAAAGGCCCGGAAAAGCGTTTGTGACCCCTTTGAGTTGCAGACTTTTCAGGGGGCGGCGATAATTTTTTCCCATCAGGTAAACCCTTCTGCTCGTCTGCCCCCTCTTCCCATAAAAAAAAAAACCTTTATAGCCTTCCTCGATAAGATGGACTACCCGGACATTAAAATGTTTTGGTCAAATCAAAACAGTGGCATCTCAAATTTGCGCGTTTCCCAAAAACAAACAATGTAAGCTTTTATTGTGTTTCAAATGCCCCCCTTTTTTTTTTTTTTTTTTTTTTCCGTGGGAAATCCCCTGGGATACCACCTGTGGGTGGCATTGGGGACTCGAACCGACTAAAACCGAAAGCCTTCGCCGGGTACAAATTTACCCGGGGGAAAACCGGGTATACCCTAAAAGGGAAAGGCCCTGGTGCCCCGACATCCCTGGGGCCCATTAAAGAGGGAGAGACGACCCCCCCCCGTGGGGGAAACCCCTTTTCCCTGTCCCTCCCTAAAAGGGCGGCGCGCTTCGAAACCGCTCCCCGGGCCAAAACCCCGGCCTGCTTTTTAAGGGGTGCCAGTTTCCCTCCCCTGTCCCCCAAAGGCCTGGCTTATGGGGGCCGGAGGTCTTTCTGCGACCCCCGGCGCCTGAGTCGCCTGCGCTGCCGGGCCCCGTCCCCGGGCCGGGCGGGGGGGGGAATTCAAAAACCTCTCCCGGCCCCCCGCCCGCCGTCTCCTTCGCGAGCAAACTTGCTCGCAAAAGGAAAACGGCAGAGTTCCACGCACTCCGCCCCCCAAAATAGCCGCAATCGGGCTATCGAGCGAGAAAAAACCTCCCACTCCGATGGGCCGCCACGGGGTCTCCGCCTTTTCCTCCCCCCAACCCCGGGGCACTCGGGCCAGCGTGTGGGGGCCGTGCCCCGGGTTTGGCCATCGCAGTGGTGGCATTTCAGGGTTGGCTCCTTGCGGTTTCAGACCCCGGTGATCTCCGAAACTCCCTTCCCAGTGTCACCTGCGTCAATCGGTATGAGAGGGCCCCGTGAGGGCCTCTCGAGCCAATCCCCCATAACGGGTTTTAAACCCCCGGGGGGGAAAGGGACGGCGTGCCCAGCCCCTCGGTTCCCCGAGTTTTCCCTCCACTCCCCTATAAATAAACCTGGCGGAGTTGGGTTTTCCGGTCATCGATTTCTCGAATCTCGGGGCACACCCAACCCCCTGCGCCTCCTTGGCCACTGAAAACATTCCCGAAAGGGGCTCTGCCTCCGGGGTCCCACGGGGGAAATTTCCGGCCGGGAACCCTCCTGCCCCCAAAGGAGATCGTGCGGAAACCCCCTTATGATCCTGATGGCCAGTTTTTCCGCTGCGGTCGCCCGCAGTTCGGACTTTTGTGGCCTTCAGGGCCCCCCCCCCCCATCCCGGGGCCCCCGAAAAGGGCCATGGACCGCCCCCCCCCCGAGTAGAGTCCCCTGCAGGAGTCTGGGGCCCCTTTCATTTTGGGGCAGCAGCCGCGCCAACGCACGCGCCCCCCCCAACCAACTTTGGGGACCAACCTCGGAAATGGTATCCGAAGTCCCATGGGCCATCGATACGAGCCCCAGATACCTGATCGAGGGTTTCGTCCCGATGCGAATCCCTTCCTACCGTGAGGCTAGATCCCTCAGGCGGTTTCCTCCGAAGCCCTTTTAAGAACAGGGCCTCGGACTTGTGAGACCCCCCTCGAGACCCAGCCGCCGGATACCCGAGGGATTGGGAAACCCCCCGGCCGTGGCCCTAAAGGGTTTTGCCTCGTGGGCGTCTTGCCGCCGCCGTCACGAGTGTGCCCGCCCGGGCGTAGCCCCACAGGGCGACACCACCAAAAAGGCCCCACAAAAGCACCCCCGCGTACCGGTTCCACAAAGTGGCCCTAAAAACCGGACCCTGGGGAACCCGCACGACATTTCACGCCTCCCGAGCCCGGCCCTTTTCGGGGGTAAAACAAAGGCCTCTCCGACAAATATGCCCCGACAAATGGGGGCGGAGGTAAGAGGCATTTTCGTGAACACGAGCGCCCCCCTGATGCGCTCCAGGGGCATAGTTTTTGAACGGGGTTTGGCGATTCCCAAGGAACCCCCAACCCTTTTTACACCCCGGGAGACTGCTTCCCCCCGCCAGAGCCTTCACGCGCATGATGCCCATCCAGGGTTTGGAGCGCCCCTGACGGAAACCTTACTGGTTTTTCCGCCAGTTTCCGGGCCCAAAATCATCACGAGATCCCCTTGACGAGGCCCCTTTTAAACCCACTCTTTAAAAGGGAGCTTGCACACCTCGTAAAAGCAACATTTATGGGCCGGTAGGGGACGGTGAGTCCGCCGGGGCCCCCCCTTCCTTTCGGAGGGCCCATTTTTCCCCTCCTCCAAAATTTTTCGGAAACGGGCCCCCGCTCGAGGAATGCGCTGAAGAAACCCTCGCAGTCGGGCTCGAGAGCCTCGTCGACTAAGGGGCCAGGCCCCCCCACGCTGGGGCCGGGAAATTTGCCATGGGGCCCCGGGGCGGTGTTTTTTTGGCTTTAAGCCGTAACACCGCCACCCTTAGTTCCCCCCCCAGTGACCTCAGGGAAACGTCAAACGTCACCCCACTTTAGGCCCCTCAAGCCCCGGGAGGCGGACCCAAATCTGTGGCGGAGTATGCTCCACCACTCGGGTTGGGAACGGGGAGCCAACGACCCTTCAAGCAGCTCTGGCTGAAGACCCCGGGTTGTAAACGGCGGGGCCCAGGGCCCCATCTTCCCCCCAACCCATACGGTGGGGGGGCCCCCCAGGGATCCCGCCCCAGTGCCCTCCGCTTTCCGCGGGGGCCCTTCGCTCTTGGCCCGCTTTATCCCCTGCCTAAAGGGGTTTCCTTTTGGCAACCCTGAAAACCCGCTAAACAGCTCCGCCTCTCTCGTTTGCCCCCATCCGGGGGGGCAAACGCCTCCTGGGGAAACCGGGCCCAAACCCGGGGGGCGCGGGGTCCCCCGGGCTTGACGCAGCCGTGGGGATCCCCGGCGACCCCCCAGTAGACCTGGGCCTTGCAGTATTGGGCGGGACCCCTAGGCATCGCCCCCTTCGCAGACGCGGGTCATGGCCCCCCGGAACCACTGTGCTCAGAATTTGACGTCGACAGGCCCGTCCGGCGCAGGAGCCCAGGCCCTGTAAAGATTGGGGCTTCCAGGAGGAGGGGCGCGGGTCTAAGCGCTTTAGCGCCCAACGTGGTTTTAGGTGGGGGCCGGGTTTTGACCGGCGGCCATCTGCAGGGGGGGAGGACGTCCCAAACCCAATATATCCCGGGGATCCAACCTGTCTCCTCCCCGACAACAGCGCCAGCCCTTTGGGCACGACGCGCCCAGCGAGGGGGAAACCCAAAGAGGGTGTCCCCGATCGAAAATAACCCCTCGCCGTCACGAAACGTGGCCACGGCCCCCCGGTTTGGGGGAAACTAGGCCGAATCTTTCCAAACCCATTTTTTCCAAAGGCCCCCCCCTGGGTTTTTGTCGCAGGGGCCCCCCCCCTGCGACCCCGGCGTTTTAAGTCCCCCAGCACAAGAAACCGGGGGGGGGGCGACAGGCATCGACGACGAAAGGCCAGCTGGGGCGGGGCCATTGCTGGGGACTCAGTTAGGTTTCGGGTTTGGCCCTGAAATAAGGGGGCCCCCGACCGCTTTTATCTCCAACTATCGCCCGCTACACAAACCCCGTCCCCTTGCAACTACTGAAAAAGGTGGAGTGGCCCGGGTGCGGTTTCCCTGCACCAGGGCCGCCCCTGCCGTCCAAGTCGGTCTCCCAGGCAGGCCCCCAGAAACCGAGGGCATATGGCTCGGCGATAGGGCGTGGTTTAAAGGGAAACCCCTGGGGCCCTTTCTTGGACAGAAGATCCTGAGCATCGGGAACCCTGGCCTACGGGTTTCCCCGGGGGATGCGGAATTGGGGCCATCAATGGATTTTCCCTCCCCGCCCTCCCGCAGCGGGGGGCTTTGCGGCTGTCCAGCGGCACTCTCCGTTGGATCAGGGGTCGGAGGCGGGGAAAGGGCGGCCTCCCGGGGGTTCCCCGGGCCGATAGGGGGACAGGGCCCTTTCCCAAACCAACCCCGGGGGTCCCCAGGCCCTTGGGCCCCCCCCCTGCGCCCCCCTAAAGCAACCAGCGGAGCGTTTTCAGCCACCCGCCTTGGGACCCGGGGTGGCCACAGCGGAAAACATCGGTCACCTACGGGGCCCGCCGTGGGAGTGCACCCCTACGGACCCCCCGACAAGGCACCCGAAGGAAACCCTTTCCGGGGGGCCTTCAGGAGCCGTGGGCCCGCGCCCTCAGGAAAACCCCCGACCCGGAGGCTCCGTCCATCGGCGAACCCTTCCCGGGCCGCCGCGAGGGGCAGCTGAAAACCGCTGCCCCCTGTCCACCCGGGGGGGAAACGTAATTTTTCTCCGGCCTTCAAAGCTGTCCAAAAGGGCACTTTCCCGTCTCCCCCCCACGGGGAGTCTGACTCGTCCGCCCTGACCCGAGTCCTCCAGGCCCGGGGATGTGGGGCTTTGGCGCATTTTGTGGGCCCTTTGGGCACTCGGACGTCCGCTGGGATCCCGGACTCCCTCAGCTTAGCCGCTAGGGCAAACGGCTTTGGGGCCCCCGGGAGCGCCGGCTACCTCGAGGAGCCGGGCTACCCCTCCGTTTTGTTCTTACACCGGACGCCCCGGGAAACTCGAGGGCTTTTAGGTCCACGTTGGCCTTGCTTTTGTCAAGACCTCGGCGTACCCCACGCCCCCCCCCGCTGCCTCCGCCGTCAAAGTGATAAGCGGCCGAGGAGCGAGGGGCGCCCGGAAACTTCCCCCGGCGCCCCCTTCGCGGCGGCGGCGGCGTCCCCCCCCGCCTTTTGGCCGGTTTTTTTCGGCCTTCCGCCTCTTTTTTTTTGTCCCCCGGCCCCCCGTCCAAACCCCGCTCCAACGAGCGCGTGCGGTGTCAGCCGGGGGCCCAGACTGGGGCTTGGGGGTTTTGGGGGCCCCCCTTCCCCCCCCCTTTGGGCCTTTTTTTCCCTTTTTCTGGGGGGGGGGGCGCTGATGACGGGGCCCCGCCCCCTAAACTGTGGCCGGGGCCCGTTTGGGGGCCCGCACCGGCAGCGGCCATAGGTTGCCCCTTTTTCCCAGCCCAAAAGGTGGGCGGGCAACGGGCGCCCCTCTATTTCGGAAAATGGCCTCTTAAAACGCTCCCCATCTCCGCCCCCCGAGTCGGGGCTAAGTCCGGTCCTTACGGGCGGACAACGTCCCCAAAAGGGGCCCCCAAAACGTGGGGGGGCACCAGCGTGGGACACGAGCCTGTGCGAGATCCGCCCCGAGGCGGGCCTTCCCCCCTAGCCCTGGGCCCGCTCTCGGCCACCCAAAGGAGTCTGCCCGCCTCGTTTTGGAGCCCCCAAAAGAACCCCCTACCAGGGCCCCCTGGGTTTGGGGGGCCCCCCGGCCCCCCACCGGACGTCTGAAGCAAGGAATCGCCGGCCCCCCCCCCAAAATTTCCTCCTCGATCCGGTCGAGGGGTTGCCGGTTTTCCTCGTAGCTCAACGGGCCAAACACCCCCCCCCCCCGCTCCCCCCCATCAGTGGTTTGACATCTCGGAGCGACCCCCTCCTGTTTCTCCGTCCCCAAAACCCCCATCTTCGGTCCTCCCAGAGCCGCGGGGCCGGGGCCGGGGCCCACCTTCTTCCGGGCCACCATGCCTTTGGGGGTCGGCCTCCGCCGCGAGCGCCTCTGCGGCTTTGGGGGGCGGGTTTTGGGAGCCGGGGCCTCATCGCTCGAGGCCCACTCCAATTTCCTCTTCCCGGCCCCCGGGGAAGCGAGCGCCTTTTGCGCTTTGGGTACCCCTTGGTGCTGGCCCCGAAACTGAGACCCCTCGGGGTACCGCTTTCCCCCTCCCCTCCGAGGCATGTCGGTGTTTTGACACTACCTCCAGGGTTTTTTGCTTTTCCCCCGCGAAACGTCCCCCGGATTTCTGCCGGGACGGGCAGGTTCGACAATTTTTTGCTCCCCCCCGAATAACGAGTGGGAGCTGCCGGGAAACCGTTTTTTGGGTCCGGGAGGGATTCCCCAGAAAATGGTTCCCGGACCCCCCTGGTAAATTTAACAAACTTTGGCCCCATGTCATGGTTTTTTTTTTTGTTTAACGTCCTTCGGGCGGGGGCGCCCTTTGGCCAAAGGGCTCCCTCCAGCGACCAGCCCCCTTTCCAGGCGTCAGAACGTGGGCTTTTGAAAACAAAAAAAAATTTTTTTTTTAGAAAGGTTTTCGTCCTTTGCGGATCCGGGGATCCAACCCGGGTTTCCTTTCCCTTCAGGATTACGGCTGGGCGGAGGGGTCCCGCACCCGACCGGGTCCGTCCGCCCCCAGGGGGGTTTTTTTTAGAGGGTTTCCTTCCCCGTTTGCCCTCGAAGAGCCGTTTATTCCTGACCGTTGCCAGTCAGGGGTTACGACCCTGGCCGGGCGGTGGTCTGCGTCAGCCGTGTCCCCCCCCTTGGACAGAGCCAGCTGAGTGGAAAATCCGCCCCCAGCCCCCCCCTTCCCCCCATGCCCTCTGCCAAAAAAGGGCATGCGGAAAGAGCCCTCCGAACACCCTTGACGGGCCGTTCCCAAACCCCGGCCGGAAAATTTGGGCCGCAGGGTCGCGCCCTTTTCCCCCCCTGGGAAAGAGGCGCTGGGCCCCCCCCGTTGGGCCCGGTGCACCACAAGGGGGGTTCCCCGGGCCACGCACCCCTTTTTAATGCCCCTAAAATAGCATAAAAAGGGAAAATATTTAACTCTTATTATACGTTCGTTCTATTTCCAAATTTAAAAATGTAAATTTAAAATTTTATACTATCGTTGTTAAAAGGTTTTCATTTTGATTTCCTACTAGGGAATGCTTTCACATTTAAAATTTTATTATTCCTGGGTCTGGAATTTTAAAAATACTTTTAGGAGTAATGTTTTATCTCTCTAATGGTTTTACAAGGGAAAAAAAATTTGTTTTCACTGCAGTGAATAAGCAAAGAGAAAGATGAAAAAAAAGTTAATAAACACTAGTATACTTTTAAAACACGTAGCGTAAATTTGCTTTATAAAATGGATAGATAGGAGTTAATTAATGTAAAAAAATGCTAATAAAACATGCAAAAAAAATCGAAAAATACTAAAATATACATTTTGAAAGAACTTCATTATAAAACAGAAGTTTTAAATGAAGTTTTATATAAAAGCATAATTAAAAACCCCTACACACTTAAAAAACAACTGCTGCTCATTGAGACTGTTGTTATAAGCCCAAACATGGTATATATGCTGTAATTTTCTGAGCAGTTGCCTATCCCGCAGATTACTTGATGCAGCGGCAGGTTTCAGGTTACCATGAAGTGGAAATATCGTCAAAGTAACATATAAGAAATTTCAGATCATCGGAATTGTGGATTTTAGGGAGACCTCATCATACTAGGGAAATGAGCTGATGGATCTCCAAAAATTTAGAGCTAAGAACCATCTCGATCACATCGGTTTCCATACGGGGTTAAAGACGTAGAAGTGTGGTTATAGTAGCCCTAAAACCTTGTCTAGCAGTGGACGACGATAGGATGATGATGAAAACATACAAAAAAACTTTAAATATGCTTCAATTTTGACAGTTTCGAAAGTTTACATGTATGAGCAGGTTTGTAATACAAAGCTTTGCGTTAGTTATCAAGGTATTTTAGAACTAACGGCTTGTGTTTGATGAGTGAATAGTGGAACCACTTATTTATTTTCTTTATTTAACTAATTTAAAAGGAATAATGCAGGATGAATTTCTACGCTTGTCTGTGTTTTTTTTCCCTACCTAGGGTTAAATTTATCCGCTTCTTTTCTACTTTATTTTTATTTTTATCATCTAAATTGTATAATAGACATATTTCTCTCTGTATAGTCCTCCGGGATGTAGGTGGGACTGTAGATTATGTATAGTATGTTGGTGTGTGATTTGTAACTCACGTTGGATTGTCCCTAATTGGGTTAGTAAAAAATAGTAGGTACTTCTTTAGTTCACAGTATGCTATATATACGATGTGTCTTACAACGATAAGCCTCCTTGGAATGTAATTTGGTTTAGACGGGACAAAGAAAGTAGATAAATTATAGTAAATAACGCGAGAGATACTGAAAGTCTCGGGGCCAAGATCGTGTAGGTACCTGTTTTATGATTGATGAGGCCACTAAAATAAGGATATAATAAATATATATATTATTCATTTTAAGTTTGTGTTCATTTGTGCTTGGCTTCTATTGTTTTATTCATTCAGTCATTCCTTTGTTGTACTAACTTTATCAAATAATGAAAAGCATTAAAAATTTT
>CADEBD010000500.1:0-31930 GCA_902825455.1 Arctia plantaginis
ATTTTTTAAACTGAACTTAAACCCTCTCCCACATTTTGCACTTAAAAGGGTTTTTATCGAATGTATAACTGTTGCGTCTAAGCAGCCCTTCCTAGAAATCTTTTTTGGCCACACCACACCAAAGGTTTATCACCGGGGTGAAAACGGTAGTGCATGAAAAAATGCCACCGTTGATGAAACTTTTTACACACTGATCGCACTTGAATGGCTTTTCTTGTGTATGGGGCACGAATTGTATTCTCAAAGTGTCTTTTAATGAAAAACACTTTTTACATATATCACATATAAACGGTTTTTCTTAATCTTTTTCATTGTTTGTAATTTTACAATTTTCAATATTTTCCCTCTTTGTCAATATCGCTGAATGTCACTTTTTTTACTATTTTGTTTTTTGGAATATATTTTTTTGTTTGTTTTTATTGTTTTGTATTAGAGATTTGCTTTTATTATTGTGTTAATTTTGGTGTGAGTGTTTGTTTTTCTCTGTTTAGGTTTCTTTGCTTGTTTGCTTTCATATTTCGGTATTTCTTTCGGCGTTGTTGGACTTGATTCCTTTTTATAAGAACACCTAGGGAAATTTAAATTATGTATAATATTTATCGATGAAAAATAAAGCATACTAAACGCGAAAATTTAATAAATAATTTTAAATATAAAATTACTGACTGACTCACTGATTCAACAAACTTGACATTGTCGCAGCTGGTGCTAAGAAGGATTTTTGGAAATTTCACCTCTAAGGGATGAAATAAGAAACGAAGGGTACATTAGAAATTTTTCATGTCAAAGTTGAAATACAAATAATCCGCGAGGCAGATGGGGATCATCACAACAGCTTACTATCCCGCGGGACATGGGCCTCTCCTTGGGAAGGAGGTTTTGGGGGGGCAATAGCTAGTAAAAATAAAAATTAAAGAAATCATCTCACTGAGACTGATGCTCCAATGTCTTAGTCGCAACGAGAGCCTATTCTTCAGCCTAGACGGTCGAATAATGGTAACCTAGTCCTTTCCTCTACTCATATAAAGTCCACTGAATCAGTGTCCACTGTATCAAAATGTCCTCTGTATAAACAAATGTCCAAGTCAAATGCTGATTTTTTTTTTTTTAAGTAAAATTTAAAAGAATGGACACCAAAGTGATATTCGGACTTTTTTGATATCCTGAACTTTGTGGACACTGTGATTCAGTGGACTTTATGTGACTAAAGTGGTCCTTACTTCAGGGTGTGGAGGTGTATCGTCAGGAATATCGGGCGATATTTGTTCCACGATTGGGGTTGCGAGTGAAAAAATTTTGAAAACCCCGTGGTGCTAATTTTAAAAAAAAAAAAAATTACATTATAAAAACTCCTTCTACTTTTCCCTTTTCCATAAAAAATAATTTTCCCTTTTTTTATTTTTCGAAGTTTATTCTCTTAAAACAACCCCTTAAAAATTTTTTGGACAAAATCTTTTTTTGGTGATAGGGATTTATATCTGTCCTTAAATTACTTTGACCTAGATTTACGTTTGCCTTATGCACTCCTTTGAGTCTACATCTGTCCTTAAGTATTTTTTCAAAGTTAGGCCCGTCTCTAGATTTTTTTGAGTCTTGTTCTTTCCCCCAATTTATTGTTTTGATGTCATTTTTTTATTGTTGAATCTGTCCCCATTTTTTCTTCTACGATTTTTAGTCATGTCTTGGGGTTTTTTACGTTGTTTTTTTTGGGGAGACTGTTCTGGGGGTTCGCTATGTTTTAAAACTATTTCTTTACCGTTCGGTTTATCCCCAAATTCATTTTCCTTCTGATTAATACTTTTTTATTCTTTCTTTTAGTTGATCCCTATTTCTGAAAATATAAATAAAAAATAAATATTACAAGAAGGGCCCAAATTTTGGCTTTATTCTAAATTTTTACCCGGGAGTGGAATAAAGATTTTTTTTTTGATAATTTCTCTTTCCTTCTCTTTCCCTACTCCCCTTTGAAAGAAATTTTTGCTAAATTCTTTTAAAGGGACAATAATAAATACCCTATTAATAATTTTAAGAGATGTGGCAAATCATAATTTATTTTTTTAATTGGTTAATTGCAAAAAAAGGGGTTTACCAGCAGCATTGCCGATGGCGAGATACCCAAGCCCTTTTACCGCCCCAACAATTGTATACATGTTAACATTAGAAGCCATTAAAGAAAAATTTGCATGAATAGCAAGTGGATACTTTTCTTCAAGTAAGCATCATCTATACTAAATTTAAAATGCGAAAAGGGGCTGCTGTTACCTCTTACACTTAAAGCTGAACCCCATTTAAAATAAATTTTGGGATAGCCTTGGCCTTAGACTTTATTTTTAGTCCCCCGAAAGGATATAGGATGTTTTTTTTCAGAAATCTTCCTTTTAAGAGGGGAAAAGGGGGGTGGGTTTTTTGTATGGGGGAATTTAAAAACGCGATTTAGATGAAAATTTGGGAGCTAAAGCGTGAGATAACCGACTTACACGAGGGGGAGTCGCGCAGAAAAGCAGTTAAAAGTAATTTTTTTTATTTAATTTTATATAAATATAAAATACAAGAAGGTTTTTGGGACAAACGTGAAAGCAAAAAAATACCTTTATAAATATTTTTTTGGGGTCCCTCAAATTGTTACGTGTCGTGGTAATTCAACCAGGTCGCGGTAACTAGACAGTTTGGAAATAAAATGGAATGGGTGGTTTGCACTGAGATTATTTTTTTTTTTAGAAGCGGAGAAATTTAGGGGTGAGGACTTTATCCTATACCTCTATATAACTCTTTATTTTTTCCAAAAATCAAATCAAGTTAACTACTCCAGTATACGTAGTGTTAAGATCCTTCCGCATTTTCTGTTCAATTTTAAAATCAAAACGAGTGCGGGAACGTCTCCTCCTAAAAGTGTATATCTCTTCATCTGTCCTGGGTTTAAACGGAGCGCAGAACTGGTAAAATACTCGCCTCTTTGTAATTGGCCGTCCTTCGGGGGTAACTGCAATTAAATGAAATAAATTGGATTCCGATAAGTTGTTTCCCTGTGGGGGACGGATTTAAGAAAACAAATTGTCAGCACCCCAATTTTATCCCGTGGGTGTCGTAAGAGCTGACTAAGGGGCAAACTAAGCGGGGCAACACATGCAAAGGAAGGAAACTTAAAAAACCCTAACCAACCCGCTGGCCACGGGGTATAGTGGGCCCAAAACCCCCCTTTCTAAGGAGAGGCCTTGTCCAGAGGGACCCCAGTATAGGCTGTTTATGATGTTGATGAAATTTGGGTTCTTGAGTGGTATCGGTTGCAAACAAGTGACCAATTGACTTATGGTGAGTACCGACGCCCCTGGACACTTGTAAATTAACAGCAAGTGCATTACACTCTTTGAAAGCTCAACCAGAAAATTTCCAAGGGTTTTTTTTTTTAAAATTAAAAGAAACCCCACCAAAATACATTCTCTGTCTGAGGAATTTTACAAACATGCATAAATGGGGAAGAAAAAAAAAAAAAGATTCAGAAAAAACAAATTTGGGGATCCACAAAGTGTTGTCCCAGTGGGGTTGTCCCAAAAAAAATTTGGGAAGCACGAGGTGACCGCTTAAACCCTAAACCGTCCATAAGTATGTAAATTAAAATTTTAATAAAAATAGAGAATTTCTTACCGTTTTATGATAAGCATCTGTGTGAACAATTTTTTCATCGGAGAACCCATTTTAACTGGTAGATTTTTTTAGTTTAGCATAGCAATGAACAGGGGAAATTGGGCCCGTTGTCTTCAGTTCAAAAACTGTAAATTGTTAAGGTAATAAATTTAAAGCAGCAGACGGGGCCCTCCTGGTAAGGATTCCCGCTGCCCTGCCTCGACTTAATAGACAAAATGCTTGCTGTCCATCCCCTCGGGAATCAGGGGCCCCAAAAACCCTTTCTGGTTTTAGGTTTCCAAAATTCATTCATTCATGGAAAGCTAAATTTTAAAACGGAAAAGTTTGGGCCCCTTTTCATGTTAAAGCATGACTCCAAGGGTTAAATTTAACTTTCATTAGTTTTTTAAACTTATTTTAGTTATTAAAAAATTTTGGTTTTATTACAATTTTTTAATCTATAAAAAATAAAAAAAAACGAAGTGTCTTTTTGTAATAGAAAAAAAAGGTTTTTTTTCATCGCAAACGGTTATTTGCGATACCCCAGGCCTAAAAAAATTAGTTTTTAAAAATTTTTGTCGTCTGTCGTTGTTCAGGGTAAGCTTCAAAAAGGCTGGACCGATTTTGATAATTTTTTTACTCCCGATGCTATTATATAGAGTTTTTTTTTTTTGGGGTTTTTTTGTGAGAAAGTGATTTTTGCATTTCCTCCAAAAACCCTATATTTTTTGCCCAGTGGGAAAATCAAACCCCATCCTCAGGGACCCCTTAGCTACATACTAAATCAGAAGTGATACCTACAGAACACATCATAATTAAAAAAATCAATCAAACATCAGGAAAATATAAAAAAAAAAAAAATACATACGGAAAATAGAACCTCCCCCTTTTTTGAAGTCGGTTAATAATTAAGTGGTCAAAATAAAGGTTTAGGAAAAAAAACGTGTCTGTCCTGATTTAAAAATGTCTTCAACGACATGCCCTGTTGAAGATTTTTTAAAAACTCCCCTTGATCATAAAAAAACCACCTGGGTTTCTAAAGGGCATTAGATCCTTTTGTCTAGAAAAATATTAAACTTTTTCACTAAAAAGATTTATTGACACAATCTACGTAAATTTTGGTGATGTTTTAAAGAATAGGGAGTTAAAACACCCCTATTCTTGTGGGGGTATCGAAAGACCCAAACTAGCACCAAAGAGAAGGGAAAAACTTGAAAAAAAACCTTTAAAAAAATTTCCAAACCCATCGGGCCCAGGGGGGTTAGTACCAAAACCTCCTTCTGAGGGAGGCCTAGTCCACAGTGGACTTTTTAAAGGTGATGATGATTATAAATAAAATGGAGAAGTACGAAAGACAATTTAAAAATTTTCTTTATAATTACTGGTTTTTCTGTCAATGCTTTTTATATATAGTTTTAAAAGTGTTTTTAGAGATTAAAAGCATTTGAAAGTCTTCTACCAACAAATTCTACCATCCACAGTTTTTTCCCTTCTTGAAATTTTGAAAAAATTTTAAAATCGTACTATTACGTTATTTTTTTTTTAAAAATTCCGTATCAAACCTAAGGCAGCCAGGGGTCTCACTGTTTTTCTGGAAAAATTACTTTTTCTTTTAAACTAAAAAAAATTGAAGTGTAGTAAATAGCAATAATCTCATAGCAAAAGGATCATAATTAAAAAAAGAACTAAAAATTTTCTTTTTTTTTTACCTTTCGTCTTTTCACGATCGCCTTGCTGCATTTGGCAATTCTTTGCAAAAAAATTGTATAACTCAAGACAATATTAAAAAAAAAGGTTAACTTTTTATTTTTAAGTTTACACCAACGTAAATACGAATATGCTTTAAAAAATTTTTCCCAAATGATGTTAATTTTAAAGTTTGTATTAACAAACCAATAAAATAATTTAAAAATATTTTTTGATCTTTTTGTTCTACACCTCCCCTTTGGGAATGGCAATTGTAATTTTAAATTTTGGGATTGTCCTAGCAAAAAATATGACAAAATCACGTGAAAGTGAACTGTGATTTATCATTCGAATTTACGTAGGTTAGGGTTTCTGGTAGGGGAGGTTAGAGGCTATTTAAAACCCAAATCTAGATTTTTTAATTTTATGCAGGGAATAGTTGCTATATTAAAAAAATAATTATTGATTTTCGGTTAAAAAGGTGAAAAAGGGTCTTTATGCTCGTCTGAAACAGATAATTGGCAACAACGCGTGAGTAAGTAGTAACCCTAACCTATGGAGAAAAAATGGAATGAAATCACGGGTCTTCCACGTTCACTGTGATTTAGTCCCATTCCTAATTGTCAGGAATGTCAACTTCAACTTTTGGTTAATGGCTTTGGGGTAGAGTGTAACCACAATTTCGCCAATGTCAACTTCAACTTCTGGTTAATGGCTTTGTGGTAGAGTGTACCACAATTTCCCCAAATTAGTCCGTCATTATAGTAAGTTCGCCTCGAATTCGAGATACCCATCTGTAAGTCTGTAAATACTTGAAATATTGACACCCTAAAAGTTGTCTCAAACCTACATATGGTAGGGTGTAACCTATTAAAATTTTAAAGGTTCAAAAGTCACAAAAATCGGTTTATTGCGCTTTTTTGGAATATCTCATTTCCTATTTGGGTTTTTTTGCTATTTGTATTCATTATCAATATTGTAGAATACAAAATCTCTACCCAAAAAATTTTTTTAATAAATTTTTTATACGGTGAACCGTTTTCGTAATAGAGGGCGAGAGCGCGCGGTTACAGCATTACTTCAGGGCAAACCCGGGGCCTCCGGTCAAAACGCGCCATATATAGTTGATGAACTATCGATAAAACAATGATTTATAAATAAAAATTGTTCGGGCCCCGAGATTATTAGAGAGTGGAACTCAAACCTTATTGGCAGTCTATAATGCTCCGAAATCTTGAAAAGTCTCGATCATCTTCGTTATATGCATTACGTCAAGTCTACAAAACTTAATAAACCTGTGCACTTCAAATATTCCACAACAAGTGCAGCTGCTCATCAACTTTCAACCGTGTATATTATCAAGTTCAACTTGGTTAGGACATGAATTTTGGACCCCAGGTATGGGTTGGACAATGTGAAAAGATTTTCTGGAGCCTATCATGACAATTTTACCACCTGCTCCAGAAGATTGCTAAATACAAATTTTTTGCAACTGCAAGATGGTTGTGGTTTTACGATGCGGATGCAGGAAAACGGGCTTGCAATGCTCTTTAGCTTGTGGCCAATGTAATGGGCAAGCTTGTCTCAATGCCTTACCATATCAGAGCGACATTAACGGAGATGGAACCTTTAATTCAAATTTATTTGTTTTTTTTTTTCATCATGTAAGAAGTTATTAATATTAATTAGGTTAAAATTGAAATGTTATTCCTATATTTTCATTAACAATTCTGCAATACACGGGCAGGTAAGTGTTGTTAAATAAATTAATACTGAATAAAAAGTGGATAAGTTAGGAAAAAATTATAAAATTTAATATAATAGTTAATAAAAATTGACAAATATTTATAATCATTGATTTATCGATAGTTCATCAACTATATATGGCGCCTTTTCGACCGAGGCACCGGTTGACCTGAAGTAATGCTGTAACCGCGCGCTCTCCGCCCTCTATCTCGGAAAACGGATCACCGTATAAAAAAATTTATTAAACAAAATTTGTAGAGAATTTTGTATTCTACAATATTGATAATGAATACAAATAGCAGAAACCCATAGGAAATGAGATATTTTCCAAAAAAAAGCGCAATAAACCGATTTTTGTGACTTTTGACCTTGAAATTTAATAGTTGCTTACACCCTACCATATGTAGGTTTTGAGACAACTTTTAGGGTGTCAATATACAAGTATTACAGACTTACAGATGGGTATCTCGAATTCCGAGGTGACTTACTATAATGACTGGACTATCATTCATGACTAATGAAGACTCTGGAACTGGTGACTTAAACTTCTATTGAAAACAAGTAATTTTTGTAACTTCATAGCTATTACAATACTACAGTCATAACTCACTATAAAAGGTCTTAGCAGGGGTAACAAATACCCTATTTTGCCATCTTATTTCAATCTCGCTTATCAGACGACGTAATTTTCGTGGAAAAGAGTGGAATAGTTGTAACAGGGAGCCGAGAAAGTGACTTGACCAAAGATCACTTAGTGCGTACGTAACACAGAGTATTTGAATGGACGCATTACGTTGCTAGAGTTGTCGTTGGATGATAGGTGAGATATAAAAAACTTTTATTTGTAAAAACCATTTCACATTTACACATATAAGTTGGACTACCATTAGCTTAATGATAATAATTAACGTTTAAAAACGTTTCACTGACTTCATTGCGCTTCATTGAGGGGTTGAAATAAAATATGTCCGCCATTTTGGTGGTGGCGGCCATCTTGGGATTTACAAGGATACTAAAACATAATTTATAAAAAAATATTTAAAAAAATAATAGTTTTAAAAAAGTAAAAAACCCCTTTTAAAAGAAAAAAAAAGCGTTGGTGCCTTTTTGTCAATATAAAAAGCGCCCCAGGTTTTTTAAAACTATTTTTTTTTTTTTTTTTTTAAATTAATGTATTGTCATCGGTCCTCGATATATCTACAAAGTTTGAACGAATTCGGGACCTTTTTAAAGTCGTCAAAATCACGCCCAAAAGGAGTCGTTAAAAACAAACATACAACTGAAGCTAATATAAAGCGTGTAAATGGGGTATTTTTGACCCCTGACGGAAATCAAAGGGTATTACAAGTTTAACCTGTTTATCCAGGCGGGCCTTTTGGGTCTAGGGGTTAGTGACCCTGACTGCTAAGCCGGACGTCGTGGGTTCTCGATTCCCACCCGGGACAAGTATTGTGTGATAAACACGATTATTCGTTCTGTGCCTGCGTGTAATTATCTATGATATGTATGTTGTAGAAGTATATACATCAGTAAATTTATCAGCATCTGGTTACCATAGCACATTTCTGGTTGCCCTAGTTTGGCATCATACTGCGGGGGTTTTAAATATGTCAATTTTTATTATTATTTTTAATTATGATATGACTTTTGTAAAATTGGTAATGGTTGAAAAAAGGGGTTTTCTATCTATCTATCTGTCTGTCTGTCGCATCATAACTCCCTCAGGGATGGAGCAATTTTAATTCGGTTTTTTTTGTTCGAAAGCCATCTGTTTTAAATTTTGAAGATCATTAGCTCACTTCGTGGGGGATGAAGGAATCTGACTGAAATAAACAGGTCCGATTGATCTGAAATTTGGTATACGGGTTACTTTGATCGTATTTCCACGACATGGTAACCTGGAGCTTGCTGTTTGCATCAAGTAGTCTGCGGAATAGCCAACTCCTTAGAAAATTACACCATGTATCCATGTTTGGGCTTTACACTAATTTTTTGTGTCGGGGTTTTTTTTTTTATATTGTGGGAAAATCTAAAATGTCTTATTTTATATAGCAGCAAAAAATACTAAAATTGTTAGTTTTAGCTCAAAATAAAAATAAATTTAAAAAAACAGTTAAAAGTTTTCAGTTTTTTTAATCTGTTTTTTTAACCATCTTGAAGTATAGCCACCATGGTAACACGTCATACAGCTGTGCAAACTTAAAACAATTGAGTCAACTGTCAACTGATGGGATTTGATTACACAGCAAACTGACGTCATGACTACGGAGCAATAAATATTCGCCCACCTGCGTTCGGGCGTTTTTCTCACATCACCTTCAAAATTTTGAAACTGTCACATCCATTGCTGGACATGGCCTCTCCTTAGAAAGGAGGTTTTTGCCTACTATACCACGCTGGCCAGACGGGTTGGTATAGGGTTTGTTTCAAGTTTTTCCTTCTCTTTGCAGTGTTATCTTGAGTAGTTTGCTCCCTTAGTTGACTCTTACGACACCCACGGGATGAATAGGGGTGGTGACATTACGAATTCTTAATCCGTCACCACACGGATTGAAACTGTAAATGGCACTTATCGATTGAAAAAAAATGTTGTGTTTTTAGTGGTTTATTACCGCTATTGAATCTAATTGTGATACTTTAAAGATCATACAAAAACATAAAAATAAATACAAATATCCCAAAGTAAAAGTTAAAATTTTATACTGATACAAAATGCTACACTTTATCCGATAGTTTCTAAAACTTTCTACTAAAAGGCGGGAGTAGTTCTGACGTTTAGCTTAAAATGGACATCTAGGATCTGTAAAAAAGAATTAAATATTATGAATGATGATAATTCTGGGGTTTTTCAATAAACCACTTTATTAACCCAAAAAATATGTACTAGACATTTTTAAAATATGTATTAATTCGATTTTTAGACTGATGGTTTGAACTTTGAAATAAACCGTTAAAACTTTTCAAAAATATTTCGTAAGAAAATCTAGTATCGAGTACAAACATAAATAAAATTAGAATAAAATTAATTAAATTAAGTTAGAATATTTACAACATTTACACTATCTACATACAAGCATCAAAAATTCCTCCGCATCATCGCCTACTGGTAGCGTTTCCCCGAAGACTGGCAGCATTGCCAAAGTTGAATGGCAATGCTAATTCTCTGTGCTAGAAGAAGACCAGCCTTCTGATCACGAGAATTTTCAATTAGTAGTTTTTGCTAGCTGTTTGTTTGTGTTCGTAAGAGGCTGTAATTAATGATATGATAGGTAAAATACGTAAATACGTTAAATAGGGAATTTTTTTTCGCAAAATTCTGTGACATATGGATCTACTGGGTCTACCAATAGGGATGACCTGGTTTGACAGCTCATAGCGGCCATGTTTTTATGATGGATCTTTGACGTCTCTTGAAAATTTGTGTTCAGTAAGGTTTTCCATTTTATCATGTCACGTTTTCACTTTAAACCAACGCTTGGAAATTGTCCCAAAATTTTTACGCAAATTCGCGTTCTCCTACCGCTACAGTAAGAGCGCTTCGCGCAAACAACGGTCGTCATAGTGCTCCTTCTTCGCGCTATAAATCGCATAATAACAAAATTTGAAAGTGAATCACTCTCCACGACACTGGTGTGCCTGTGAGACATGAAATTTGCCCGTAGTGAAGAGAATATTGCAGCCGTTCGGCCAGTTTTGATGCGAATTCAAATCGATCAGTTCAAGCCGTTCACAGAGTTGGGGCTCTCTCCAATGACCACCTGGCGTATCTTGGGGTTTTGGATTTGGGCCTACACCATTACAAATTGTTTTGGCACAAGAAATTGAAGCCATCCACATTGTATCCGTCGTGAATTTGCCGATTATGCACTGGAAATGATGGAAGCCGATGACGATTTTCATCGTAAAATCATCTTCTCAGATGAGGCCCATTTCTGGCTCAATGGACTTTTTTAATAAACAAAATTGTCGCTATTGAGTGAGTCAAATTCACGTGTGGTTCATGAATCGCCTTTGCATCCGAAAAAAATAACAGTTTGGTGGGGTTTAGGGACGGTGGAATCATTGGTCCGTTACTTTTTTTGAAGTGACGAAGGAAACCCGTTACTGTGAATGGCGAGCGCTATAACTCGATGTTTACCGAATATTTCTTCCGGAATGTGATGATATTGATGCAGACTCCCTTTATTTTCAACAAGACGGTGCACCACCTCACATTACTCGAGTGAAAATGGAAATTATTGCGTGGGAAATTTTGGTGATCGTTAATTTCGAGAAATGGACCGATCAGTTGGCCCCAAGATCGTGTCATTTAACACCTTTAGACTATTTTTCTTTGAGGTTACGTTAAATGTAAATTGTACAGCAATATTCAGCACAATTCGTGACCTAAAAACCAAGATTCGACGAGCCATAGCCCACATACCGGCTCATCGAAAAATTCACCGCGTCTTTCGAAAATTGGCGTGAGCGGGTGACAGTCTGCAAAAAGAGCCGCGGCGGCCCTTTTGGCCGATATATTATTTAAAAACATAAATTGCATAAAATTATCTATCAAATAAATTAATCGGATGCATTTTCATAAAAAATTGTGTGTTTTCCTTTTTTATCAATTTTTAAACCAGGACGTTCTTATTGGTAAAACCCCATATATAGACTATTAGGAAAAAATCTGTGATTTAAATAAAACAAATGAAACGATGCGATGCGGTGGCGATTCATTTCCACAGAATTTTGCGAATAAAAAACATGTGGTAAATATCGCAGAAACAGGCATTATAATTTGATTAATATCAGCCTCTTACGAAATATTTTTTGAAAAGTTTTAACGGTCTCAAAATCGAATTAAAAAATATTCCTGTAAAAAGACGGTTCTTGGATTATTTAGGGCTCTAGCTACCTGTAACGATTGCCACAGATGTTCATATACCGTGACCGATGGCTTAACGTGCTCTCCGAAGTACGGAGGGATCTCAATTGTCACCCATCCATAGACTGGCTTAGCTATGTTTCTTACTTTGCAATTTGCTAATCTACTCGGTCCCCTAAGCCACGAGCCAAATCAATCATTACCTATAATTTATACTTACAAATTACACAGTTCTTAAAAATTACCAATTTGCCCAAAAGGCCCTAGAGACTTGCACTTGATATAACCAAGTATAACGTCGTTTGCGTTTTTGGTTATACACTCTCCCGCGTGACGTCACTTCCGTTACTATCAATAAAAGGAACTGATAGAATACATGGGTGTCGTGAGACCAACTCGATGTCTGGAACCAAATGTTAAAAGATATTTTTTTTTTTTTTTTTACGTGTGGGAACCCCCTCGGACCGTCACCCCACCGGGGTTTGCGGCGGGTGGTGGTTTGGGGACTCGAACCGACTAAAACCACACGGTGTGCCACTCTGCGCCTGTAGTAGGAGGGATCCGGGAACAGCTGTTATTCGCGGCACCGTGCGAACTAACGTGTGACTTTCGTATGCTAACAATTTTTAATATTTTTTTTCTGTGCTTTTATGTGACTATTTTTCCGGTTTTGCGGGCGGCTAAAGGTTTGTGTTAGTGTTTCTAAAGAATTTCAGTAAGTTTTATTTTTTTCTA
Organism: Arctia plantaginis; assembly: GCA_902825455.1. Lineage (NCBI taxonomy): Eukaryota > Metazoa > Arthropoda > Insecta > Lepidoptera > Erebidae > Arctia > Arctia plantaginis. The sequence continues at coordinate 12,656 of CADEBD010000500.1, forward strand.
AACATAAATATAGTGCCGAATTTTTTATTACGACTATTGGTGAGTAAATTTATTATCTTACTAAAAGTGGTAGGCGGTATCCTTGTTTAAATTGTTTTTTCTCTGCGTATTGTTTATTTTTGAGCATGTTTTTTTTTTTTTTTTCTTTTTTAAGTTGTTGATTGGTGTGTCTTTGGTTGGCTAGGGTCGGTCGTTAGCGAGTTGCCGGACCCCGGGCCCGGTACAAGTGAATTTCTAACACCACACCGGGAAAAGGACATTTGGCGAGTGTCACCTGCGGATTTCACGCCGAAAGACGGAAGCCGTAGACGCATTATTAATTCGGACTTAAGTGGAAGTTTCGTCTCCTACCGGTCGTGATAACTATGGGGAGTACAATTACTGTGACTTAGTGTCACAGGCCACCGATTACTTATCAAAAATTAATGAATTAGTTAATGATCAGGATCTCGGATAAAATGTAGGAATAAAACGGCGATTATGGATATTACTCAACGAATTACCGGTATCGTATCAATGTTAGCAATAAATCCTTAGAACGAAGCGAAGTTAGCGTTTTTGGGAGCGACAAATGGAGGGTATCGCAACTCAAAAAACGATTTAACGTACGCGGACAAACTTAAGCTTCGCTTACCACCTAAATCTGCCCCTTTGCCCGGTACCTACTGAAGCGCGCGTTCCTAGGCCTTGTGTTATTGCCTATCCCACTAGGGAACGCTTAGCGACTATGCGGCCCTCGTCAGCAACGAAACAAGCTCTTATGAAGGCTATTAAACCGAGCGATGAGGGTTTCCAAATTGTAGGCGTAAAAAAACCTCTAAGGCAGGCGTCCGTGTTACGTTGTAGCTAACGAACGGCAGCTTAAGAAACGGGAAATCTGTAGACGCCATTAAATCAGCAGGTTTACGATTAAAAAAAACCGAAAGGCCGAAAGCCCTGTATAATTGTAAAAGACTCCCCGGGTTTCTATGGAAGATCGTCCCTTCCTAACAGCTTTATACCGTCAGAATATCAAGGACGAATTAAAATTAAGTGAAAAACGATTTTATTAAGTCAACCAAAATTGTTAGGCATCGTTAACTAGAAAATGGGCGTCAATGGATAGCTTAGAATTGGAGGCAGCAGTTCGGAAACATCTAGCCAACACAAAGATAACTTTATATAGACTGGCCACTTGTCGATTCATAGACGATAAAAGAAGTATTTTCGTTGCTAAATTGTCACAATTGGGTTCATGTACAAAAGTTTTGCACCTTTAAAAACCCCTACTTGTGCTAATTGCGCCGCCGCACACGAAACGCGAGCTTGTCCAGATAAAGACACACCAAATTTTAAGCCCACGGGGTGGCACAGTGCAAGGGGTTCAAAAAACCATCTGACCATCGATGCGGCTCACACGACTGTGCCACATACAAATTAAAACTGGAGCAGCTCATTTTAAAATCCCAAATTTACTGATAGTTCAGCAAAAAAAAAAAAAAAAAAAAAAAAAAGTTTATAGAGTAACTTACTAAGTAATGGAAAATATTTCGATAGGCCAGTTAAATCTTCATAACGATAAAATAGCTACATCAGAATTAGACCGTTTAATTTTAAAAACAAAAGTTAGACATTGTCCTTATACAAGAACAATATCAGAGCGCTCGCTTGCGTCGTAATGTAGAAAACAGCTTGACTGGCCGTTCGCAGGCTGGGATATATTTTTGCAAGTTCTAATTTTACGGTAACATCTTTGCGTAATCTTATGACTTCACACTGCGCCGTTGCTGAGATCTCATCCTCTACCTGTAAGGTTTACGTAGTGAGCTGCTATTTTAAATATTCACATCCTATTGATCCTCACTACATCACTTACGTTACGTCTTGCAGTACCTCGTGGGACATAAAATTATCATTGGCGCTGATGTCAATGCGTCATCTTCATTATTTTATGGCAAGTTGCGTTAAACCGACCGGTTCGACGTTGTGCGGTTGAAGATTTCATTGCGGCAATGAATCTTACTATTCACAATACCCCCGATGCACCACCAATTTTTTTGCAACCCAATGGGTGAGTCTTCTATTGCGTGACGCTTACGCGCGGCGACGTCTCGATATCCGAATGGCGTGTCCCTCCCGGACGCATCCTGTAGTGATCACCGCTTGATCGTGTACGAATTCATACCAAGGGTTGCCGGGATCCACAAAGGGCTCCTTTTTATTTAGATAAAAAACTAAAGGTGCGAACTGGCTTTGTTTGGTTCACTATTTGCAACTCATACCAAAGATTTCAGTCGCAGTAGTTTATCAGCTGAGGAAAGCGCAGAAATACTATCAGAAAACTTTCACATACTGCGCTGATGTATCTATTGGTCGCGGATCTATCACTAACACCGTAGATGTGATTGGTGGAATGATAGATTAGTCGAACTACGTAGAAGCTACCGGAAAGCTCGTAGAAATTAAACAAATTTTTAAAAAACACAACGTAACAGGGGATTTGTACAATAAGCTCTCATTGCTCTTAGAGTTGCCAGGTCCCCACTACAAGCTGCAGTGGAAAAATCGAAAGGGGAAAATTAATTCAGAAACTTGTCGATAGACTCGATAGAGAGGGCCCGTAGTCCCCCTTTTTATCACGAATTTAAGGCAAATGATATCGACCTTGCATACATACAGAACATCAAAATTAATACAGATATACCACAGGAGTAAAGAAACAGCAGAATATCTTTTAGAATCACTCGTACCTGACGATCGGGCCGGAAACGACACTGATCATCACCGACAGATCAGGCAGTGGGCCATCGAACCACCACTGTCTCCAATGTCTGATTTACCATCTTCAGACGAATTTTTCGGTGTCATTTGATCCTTGCCACTAACAAGGCTTCGGGCGATGATAAAAAATCTAACAAATGATCAAAGAAGCTTGTAAACTTTCGGGTGACACGATTTTCACTGTCTTTAAACGTTGCATTGCTGAAGGAATATTTCCTCGTATATGGCGGTGCGGTAATATTCGTATAATACCAAAAAGTGGCGACAAAGCCACCGGATGATCCTAAACCTACCGACCAATCACATTGTTACCATCGTTAGGAAAGCTTTTAGAACGTCTTGTAGTGCCCCGGCTTCTGCCAGGGGAGTCCAAATTTCATGATAGACATTTGATTTACGTTGGGTAAATCGACAACTGCCCCTGTTATATCGGTTAGAAAGTTTGTCACAGAGTCCAAATTTCAATACTGCTGGCTTTTTTTTCTTAGATATATCTGCGCCTTCGATAACGCATGGTGGCCCATGCTGTTGCTGAAATTAAAATCACGGGGTGCTTAAAAATATTTATTCCCTTATATCTTCGTACTTTTCACAAGGTACTACCCAAACTAAGACTTGGTCATCATTCTGTGTCGAAGGCGCTTACAATGGGATGTCCTCAGGGATCGGTGCTAGGTCCATACTTGTGGAATATCGGCTTCGGGCGATTTTCTTGCGTACCAACCATCCGGATTACTCTGAACCCCGTATGCTGATGACGGCTTATTACTGGTGGAATCTGATACTAGGCGGGGCTTGAGAGATTAGCCAAAAGATGTTTGAACTTGATATCTCAATGGGTGAACGTAAACGCTTAAATTTTGCACCCAACAAAACCTTCCAGCTACTTTTAAAAGGTAACCTCATCACCGCCAAGCATTAGATTTGACAATGTTACTGTAAAAAATAAGGCCTCAGTGTGTTACCTAGGATTAGTTTTAGAAAGAACTTTTCATTTACGAACATATTAAAATAGTTAATGAAAAGTCTAAAAGAGTTTCTGTGCATTGACAAGGATATCAACTGCGACTGGGGTCTATCATTTAATCATTAAAGATCATATACGGAGTACTTATTTAGGTTCTATGTGCTATGGTGCCCTGTATGGGCCGATAGGGCACCGTAGGCGCTGTCCGTTTGCAAAATGTTACAAGGCCAACGACTTGCACTGATATTCTTGTGCAAGGCATATAGGACGGTTAGCACCGAGGCTTTGCCGGTGTTGGGGTTGTGCTTTCCGTCGATCTCGAAGTGCCAGAGACGTGCAGCCATTACTATTCAAGACAACAAAACATGGAATGCGATTTTTTTGGGCGCGGGGGGGATCGCGGTAAAAATTTCAAGATTGCTTCAACAGCAGTCCGATGTCTATAATGACCCCCATAGACGAATGGCAACAACGCTGGGATGAATCATCCAAGGGGCGCCACTTTACCAAATTTTTTCCATCTGTTCGCGAACGGTTGTCGAGGACATGGCTTGAGGTGGATCACTGTGTCGGCCAATTTTTTACGGGTCATGGTAACTTTAAGAGCAAGCTTTATTCATTTAAATTAGGCCGAGTCACCATTGTGTCAATGCTCAACACCTAACTCTCATTATGACAATCTGCTCATCATATCCTCGGGGAAAGTAGTCTTGGTATAATGAACGTAACATAATGCTGAATGGCTTGCAGGTGACATCTGGGGCGTTATACTATGGGGGTCTTGTGTCAACTAGGGTGAATTTCCGTGCGTTTAGGCGATTCTGTCATACATATTATAGAAATCAAATATAGCTCACGTAGGACCCGTAATATTTTCGTGCCGTGGTGCTTCCCTGTTTAAAAGGGTGTATGCCCATTTTATTTCATTTTTTTCTCCCGCTTTGCTAAGGAGGGAAGTGGATTTACTGTGTTTCCAACTCCTCCAATTTTCTTCTGATTAATTTCGTTGCGGGTTCCAAGACAGTTTAATTTCTTCCTGGGACTTCCCGAGTGTCCATAACTCGGTGTGGTTCGTGGGTCACTGCTGTGGATCCTGGTGTACAGGAGTTACAGTGGTGGCATGTGGGCGGGATTTCCCAAAAAAAAAACAGCGTTATTAAGACATCCGGGACCCCTCCAAGCGCAGGCCCGCTCCTGTGGGGCCCCGTCTCAAAATTTTCCTCGCTTTAGGCGACGTCCGGCACACGCGGACGCCGGCAAACTAATGCGGGTGGAGGGGAACCCACCCCGTCCACCCGCGGCCACACTCAGGGCGGCATGAGGCGGTGATAGGCGCACCCTCCGCCGCCCGGTTCGCCGGCGGCGGATCGGGTCTGAGTGGAGTTCTTTCCTCCCGGGCCTTCCCCCGCCGCCTCCTTCTGCGAGTTTACTTCCTCGCAGAAGGTTGTGACCGCGGTAAAACAAACTGTCGCTACCGGCCATGGAGCGTAATACGGCGGTAGCGAGAGATCCCGTCCGATGACTGCAGTGGGGGCCCGGCGCTGCGTTCGCCCATGCGGGGCAGACCGCCAGCGTGTGCTGGGCCGAGTCCTCACTGCAGTCACAGTGGTGGCAGGCGGGACTCAGTTCCCTCCTAGCGACCCAGTGCAGGTACTTTCCGAAGCAACCGTGCCCGGAAAGCCCTGCGTCAGCCGGAAGTAAGGGTCCCCGTGCTGCCGCCCCACCCACTCGGCGATGACCGGCTGGAGAGCCTCCACGGCGGCGAAGCCAGCGCGTGGAGTCTCCAGCCGGAACGACCAACGAGCCATCGTGGCTCGGCGAGCGGCCTTCGCGCCACTCGCGCACGTCTTCGGGCGGAGGGCGAAATCCGCTCTCCGCCCGGGAGTCAGCCACTCGCCGATAAAACTCGGCGAGCACTTCCGCCTCCAAATCCACGGGGGAGTTCCGGCCAACGCGTACGCCACCTCCGTCGAAACGGTGCGGTAACCGCGTATGGCTCTGACCGCCATTACCCACTGAGGGCGCCAGAGGCGTGCCCTAACTCTGGGCGGGTCAGAGCCGCCGCCCACACCGGTGCACCGTATAGTGCCATTGACCGGACAACCCCCGTGTACAGCCGTCTGTCGCGACGCTGGGTCCACCCAAATTGAGCAAAAGTCGCCCTAGGGCAGACGCAGCGCCGACCAGCTTTGGAGCAAGCTGTCGGAAGTGCTCGTCGAAGAGCCACCTCCCGTCGAGGATCAGGCCCAGATATTTCAACTGGGCCCGAACCGGTACGAGGACCGAGTTGACCACGATTGAGGCGCCAGGGGATGGACCACGACGGGGCCATGAAATAACAGAGCCTCCGTCTTATCTAGGGCCACCCGTAAGCCCAGCGCCTCAATGCGCCCGACCACCAGGGAGACTCCCCTTGTGACCAGGCACGCCGCCTCTTGGAAGTTCGCCCCTGTAACCAGAGTATCGTCTGCGTAACAAATTGCACCCAGCCCGGGGGGGAAATCAGCTCGAAGGACCAGTCGTACCCTATGTTCCACAAGAGGGGTCCAAGAACAGACCCCTGTGGAACACCGCACGACATGGGCCGACACCTCAAATTACCGTCTCGGTCCTCGTACACGACGGTACGCTCCTCTAAATAGTCTGCCACTAGCCGCCTCAGGTACTTTGGCACCCCATGATATGGAGTGCTTCCCTGATGCAGCTGAATGGCAGACTATTGAATGCGTTGCGATGTCCAATGACACCGCCAACAGCACGCCGCCTCAGCTCACGGCCTCTTCGGTCACGGCCCTCAGGCGCAAAAATAGCGTCGACTGTCGAACGCCCCGCCCGAAAACCAAATTGGGCGTCCGACAGATCGGGGCCCACCTCGTAGAAGTGCGGACGATGCGGGCAGAGAGAACCCTCTCAAACAATTTACCGCCTCGTCCAGCAGCACGATGGCCTGTAGGCCGTCCCGGCTTCCTTAATAGGACCAGCTTCCCGCTCAACTTTAAACAAACCCTAAACAACCCGTCTGGCACTCGTGGTATAGTAAGCCAAAACCTCCGAGGCCTAGGTCCAGCATTGGACTATTAAAGCTTGTTGATACTTTTTTTAACGTGTGGAAATCCAATCGGACCGTCACCCCGCCGGGGCTCTCGTTCGGCGGGTGGTGTGTCGGACTCGAACCGACTAAAACCACACGGTGTGCCCTCTTTGGCGCTACCAGTTTAGGAGGGGTCCAGGTAGTTATCGCCTTCTGGACCCCTCCCAGCGCCGGCCCGCTCCTGGTGCGGGCTCCGTCTCCAGGACCTCTCTTTTTAGGCGACGTCCAGCACACGCGGACGCCGCTCCCTCGCGGCTGGCCGAACTAATGCGGGTGGAGGGGAGAACACCATCCCGTCCACCCGCGGCCACACTCAGGGCGGCATAAGGCGCAGGTAAGCGCGCCTCCGCCGCCCGGTTCGCCGGCGGCGGATCGGATCCGAGTGGAGGGAGTCCTCTCGGGCCTTCTCCGCCGCCTCCTTCTGCTAGATTATCTCCTCGCAGAAGGTTGCGACCGCGGTAAAACAACTGTCGCTACCGGCCATGGAGCGAATTACGGCCGGTAGCGAGAGATCTGCTCCGATGACTGCAGTGAGGGCCCGGCGCTGCGTCGCCCATGCGGGTAGACCGCCAGCGTATGCTGGGCCGAGTCCTCACTGCAGTCGCAGTGGCGGCAGGGGGGACTCGATTCCCTCCTAGCGACCGAGTACAGGTACTTTCCGAAGCAACCGTGCCCGGAAAGCACCTGCGCCAGCCGGAACGACCATCTCACCATGGTAGCAAACGGTAACCTAACCTAATCCAAAAACTTTTTGTTATTATTTAAAATTGTAACTACCCGCCAAATTAACTTATAAAGTTTTCTCATCTTTGTTATTATGTCTACAAATATTGACCTGTCCATGTGGTGACGGATTACGAAACGAATGTCACCACCCCTTTCATCCTGTAAGTGTCGTAAGAGTTAACTAAGGAAGCATCTACGGTGTACAAACGCAGTGCAATGAGAAAGAAATGTTGACACAAACCCTATAACTAAAACCCCCTATAGTCTGGATGGTACATAGGGTAAAACCTCTCTAAGGATAGGCCTATGTCCAGCAGTGGACTATTAAACGATGATGATGATGATGAATTCCGGAGATGGAAGACGTATGTACCTTTGCATAAGTCCTTTAGATTACGGATTTTCGAAACACGAAAACGATCTCAAGTTATTCGCTGTTTTTTTTTCCTTGTTTCATTCATTTTCATTTTCGCCTGTTTTCCCGCCGGCCTGAAGACAATTATTAAAACAATGATTAAGTCACTACCACTGATTTATCAGTGGTAGTGACTTGATGGAAAGAGTCGGGATGTGTGAAAGGTTTTAGGCTTAGCTGTTTGAACCATTGACGGCTAACTTTTGGAATGAAGCGAGATTTGCAAATGCAAATGCAGTAGCCCAAAATTTTTTTATTTACTAGCTGACCGCCGGGAACTTCGTCTGCGTCTCTCAATAGTAATAAATTTTCCCCGGTTTTTTAAACATTCTTTATTGCTGCTCCGCTCCCCTATTGGTCTTAGCGTGTGATATATAGCCTATAGCCTTCCTCGATAAATGGGTTATCTAACACTGAAAGAATTTTTTTGAATCGGACCAAGTAGTTTTCCCGAGATTAGCGCGTTCAAACAAACAACAAAAAAACAAACTCTTCAGCTTTATAATATTAGTATAGACTAGCTGACCCGCGCAACTTCGTCTGCGTCTCTCAATGGTAATAAAATTTTTCCCGTTTTTGAAACATTCACATTGGTGCTTTCCCCTCCTATTGGTCTTAGCGTGATGATATTAGCCTATAGCCTTCCTCGATAAATGGGCTATCTAACACTGAAAGAATTTTTCAAATCGGACCAGTAGTTCCCGAGATTAGCGCGTTCAAACAAACAAACAACAAAAAAACTCTTCAGCTTATAATATTTGTATAGATTTTGGGAAAAAAGTTCCTTATCACCCGTTACACGCTCTGAGCGGATGGGAGCGGGAACCCAAAAAAATGTGTAACAAGACCTTTTCCGACACTTCTTGCTATAGTTATATTTTTTATAGTAAATTAATAATGTTTTTTCTAAAATTCAAAAAACATAATTAATAAATTAACTTTAAAGTTCGTAAATTTTTTTTAATTTAAGTATCCCAATCATTCAGTGTTTAATTTATCATAATTTATTTTATACCTGATAAATAATATTTAATAATATATTTTTTCAATTTAACTGTTAATTTGATATTTTATAATATAAATTACAATGACTGTAGAGCAAATGTCTACCAAGAAGCGAAAGGAACTGCGTTCCGACCGGGGGGGGTCCATAGACCCGCAGGCCGTTTTGTTAATTTTTTTTTCTCGTGTTAATATTGTTGCATGTTTTGACACCTTTAAATACTTGTGCATTTAAGCAGTTTTTAGTAAATTTATTGTTTCATATGCATATGCTACGTTTACACGCTTTTCCAAGGCATGGTAAACGTCCCCAAACTCCAGCCAGTCCAAACGTTTCGAGTGTGTTAGTGTGTTCCGGACAAGCAAACATAGCAGACGTGACGTTGAAGTTTTGTCGCCTATTGCGTTTGGCTTGACATATTTTATTCAAAATATAAACAGCAACACCAAACGCGCCAACATGTAGATACGTTACAAGCGCTTGCCGCAAGCTTTCTTGATCTGCTTTCAAAACCGACACTATCCCGAATCGGGGACAAACTCACGTTAGCCGAGCTTTACACCCCTGTTCACACGCTTGTGTTTGTGGACCCCTTGCCGAGAACCTTGCCAAGCATGTAAACTTAACTTAGAATTGAATGTAACAGCAACAGAAAGCCAATTCTCGTCATAGAAGTTCGGTCACAATTTAGTTCTGATCAACTCTGGGTCTCGCAAATGCCATATAAGATATTTTCGTAGGAACATAGTAAGTTTACTAAGATTGCAGATCAAAAAATGCAATATAATCAAATCGTTGGATTTTAATACTTTACCACAAAAAATACCTTTGCTTTAAGATCGGAGTTCATGGAACTGAATTGAGCCGAAACTTTTATTACAAGAATTGGCCTTCTGGTGTCCTTAGTATTAAAATAATAAACAAACCAACAATTTAATTGTGATATCAGTGCGATCTTGTAATATTGCTATGATGGGACAATTGGACTTGTCACAAATGTTGCTTTTGTTTTATCTATTTAAACTTCGCCCCCGTCGAGCAGCAGTATTTCTCAAATGACAAGTGAGGGAATGTCTTGTAAACACCGGCAGATATTTCACACAAATCATATCGGTATGAGCCGGGCATGTATCGGGGCTTCGTCACCTTTTTTCCGCGACTGTGAATGAAAAGAAACATGAAACATACGTACAAATATTATTAACAAAACGGTAATTATCGATCTGACATACAACTCAAATGTTTTTGTCAAAATCGCTCATATACCAAAAGGGTCCCTACTTTTACGGACTAAAGCTTTAAAACTTTACTCGCGGCTTTGCCCCGTAATTGTCGGTTATGTTATTAAAAGTAGCCTATGTTTTTTCCTCAAGAATCAAAGTATCTCTATACCAAATTTCATTGAAATCGTTTGAGCGGTTATTGATTTCCTATACGAAATACCACCCCGCCCCTACTTTCACCCCCTTTTAAAGATGATTTCGGGAATAAAACTACTCTACGTTCGTTCCAGGGACTCGGACTATCTCTATAACCAAATTTCATCTAAATCTATTCACAGTTTAAGCGTGAAAAGATAACAGACAGACACACTTTCGCATTTATGTTTTAATATTATTATGATAAACAATTTACTCAAGAGTGTATTTCGCATTGGTTAGGCTCTGCGTTGATCATCAGGGCAAGTCATTTTAAAAGTATATATTCCAGTAAAAATCTTACCAAAAATCATCCCGGGGTTCTCTGTAAATGTTTAAAACTCATTTTTGGAAACATTATTGTAGGGTACAACGCCGAGAGGGAACTGAAATAACATGGTCCGGGTCCTCCCCGGAGTAGGGCGCCTGAGTCCGGCAGTCGGGATGGTTTTTAGTGGGAAAAACCACATACTCCTGGGTCCTACATCCCAAGGAGCCGGAGATCCGAAGGGATTTTCAAACCACGTCAACAAAAAAAAAGGGTGCAACGCCCGTACAAGCAGCTGCTTTAAAAAAAATTGGTATGCATTGTTATAATAATCAGTTCGTGATCGAACCGAATCGGGTCCTCCGGACTCCACCGTGTCGTTACCCTAAAACTTGCTGACGTAACTACTTAGCTGACTAAACGTGCTCCGCGGTCATTGTGTCTCTTATTATTATAATTTATATTCTATTTTACTATCTTTTATTTGCTGACCTCATCGCAAGGCTAACAACTTTATTGTTGGATGACGGTAGATGGAAAAAAAATACGCCATATTTTTATAATACTAACTTTAAAAAAAAAGTTAGCGACTTAATACATCTACATTATTATTATCATCATCATCAACAACCTATAGCCTATGGGCTTCTCCTTAGAAAAGAGGTTTTGGCCTACTATACCAAGCTGGCCAGACAGGTTGGTATAGGGTTTTGTTCAAGTTTTCCTTCTCTTTGCAGTGCTGTTGTCCTGCGTAGTTTCGTTCCCTTAGTCTGCTCTTACGACACCCACGGGATGATAGGGGGGGTAACACTTCGTATTCTCCGTCACCACACGGACGGACCACGGTAGTTGGGTCAATTAAAGCTAAATTAAGAATCTATTATGAATTTAAATTAAGTGCCTGTTTTGGGAGGGTTAGTTATAAAACTGATACTTACTCTTGCGTTCTGCGATAGTCTCTTCAGAAAACAGATGGAATACATTTGGGGCTATTTCTTCTAATAATGGTTCACCTTAACAAAAATATAGGATTTTATTCAACTGTAGCCTGTTTTGTAATCTCATAGACCAAATTGACACATGCAGATGTCGAATCTATAAAGAGTTTGTTTGTTTGTTTGTTTGAAGGCGCTAATCTCAGGAACTACTGGTCTGATTTTGAAAAATTCTTTCAGTGTTAGATAGCCCATTTATCGAGGAAGGCTATAAGCTATATATCATCACGCTAAGACCAATAGGACGGAGCACCAATGAAGAATGTTTCAAAAACGGAAAGAAAATATTACTATTGAAGACGCAGACGAAGTTGCGCGGGTCAGCTAGTATAAAAATAATGATACCAGCTCTTTTGCGCGGTGAGGTGTACCTACGACGTCGGTTTCTTAATTCGTAACTTTTATCTTTATTAGACAAGCGGTAACTCTATATTAGCGCCGACAGAATTATGAACCTTTATATGTATTGTATTAATAAAGAATAATACCTGAAATGAACAACAAAAAAAATGTTTTATATATGTAACCTATAAAAGCGCGCACACAAAAATTTAAAAGTGCTCGAGTGACGAAATACTCAAGCACATTTAAAATATTATGGGACACTTGGCCTTATTTGGTTTACCTTTTTTCTTATTTGCCTTTTCCCCCTTGTGTCCTTGGAGGTACGACCTGAAATAAAAATTGTTGTTATTTTATTTATATTATTATTTTTGGTTGTATATTAGAAGCAATAGGGACCAAGCGTTTTACCGGTCTCCGGGTTTTATTCCACATTTAAAAAATGATCAAGTGACAAAATACTCGAGACTTTGAAAATAGGATGATGCTACCACTTGGTTTAATTTGTTTATCTCTTTCTTATTTTTCCCCATTGCTATTTGCTTGGAGGTATAGAACTGAAATAATTATATTGTTGCTGCTATATTAGTAGCAATAGGGACCGAAGCGTTTTAACCGGTTGCCGGGGCTTTGTTCCACATTTTAAAAGTGCTCGAGTGACCAAATACTTGAGCATCTGTAACATTACCCCCTCAACTAAGAGCACAAGCTGACTGAAACAGGGGGGGCGGGAGACAAGTTCGGTTCCGGTTCCTCATTCAATCGGTGGAATAGAACCAAACTGCTAAAAAGTGGTTTTCAGTGAACGGCCGGGTTCGTCCACGTGTATGTCGATTATCTCTCTCAAAAGCGGATATGTAATAGTTCTCCATTGTGAAGGATTTTAAAATCAATTTAGTGTTTTAGCCGTCAAAGCTTAACAAAGGAAACAAAGTATTTTTCACTTTATTTTATGAGAATGGATTATTATATTAAAATTAAGTTGACATGCAATCATTTTTTATAATGGAGTTGATTAAAATTAATTATTAAGGGTCGTAGACGTAAGCAATTTGTAACTTTTAGCTTTACTTGATTGTCTTACCTGCTTGCTTTCCCGGGAAAAACTGAACTATTTTATCACCGTGAATGTCGTCTATCCCGGTCTTATGCTGGCGTATTCTGAAAAATATTTGTATTTTACTTTTGGATTTTTTAGATAAAAGCGAGAAAAGAAACACGGTAGTAAATAAAATTTCGCCTCCTATGGCCTATGGACACCTTTCAAGATTTTGGGGCGGGTTTCCCGGACCTTTGAGATATTCGCTCTTTTCTTGAAGGTTTGAAGGTTGCCGGATGCTTTCCTGAGTACTGGTTGAACGAGAAGCTGGTTCTTTTAACGAAGCCGCAAGGGTCTAGGGCGAGCGATCTCCTCTTAAGCGAGAGGTCCTTTCTAAAAGCATCGTCCGACTTCGTACATCTGGCACGGGGTTTTTCAGATTACCTTTTCAGATTTCAACGGGTTTGTTCGGTCTTTGGCTGTGTTGCGCCTGTGAGCTGTGACTAAAGACCAAGACCAAAGACCAAGACCAAGACTGCACGGGTGGCGTAGTGTTTTTAAAAGCGGTCGCCACGCCGCTTCCTACTACGCCGAGTGTTGTGGGTTCAAACCCACAGGGACGACACTTTTTTTGTGATCCACAAATTGTTGTTCTAAGTCCTGGGTGTTCTTGTGTCCTTTCATGTATGTTTGTTAAAATCCCCCGCGACACCCGGATTTATTCCCAATGCGGGTGTTGTCTTTTACATAAAAAAAAAGAGGTAGTCAGCCTGTGGCGGCATTCTTTTGACGTTCCATCGGACATCGGTGAAATTCCACGTTGGACATCGGTGAAATTTATCAGGAAAACGTCACACTATTTAGCGTACCGTCAAGAACCAGGACCAAATGGAGTCTTGAGTCGTCAGCCCATTTCGTGCTGTGTTCCACAGTGGTCTGTTCTTGGATAACTCCTGTGGAACTGGCACTTCAAGAGCTTCTCCATCAAACTGGGCGCAATCTGTTACGCTGATGATACATTAACTAACAACCCCGGGCAGAGAACTTTCCAGAGGTGCGCGTCTAGCCACCAGTCGAGTCACTTCGTTTTTATACTTGCTGATTGTGTAATGTTACTATTTCGGTGTTTGCTAATTATGGACCGGATAGTCCGAAATGGCGACCTGCTAAACCTCTTTTTTCTAGGAGAGGCCTATATTCAGCAGTGGACTGTTAAGGGCTGTTGATGATGATGATGATGAGTCCGAAGTGATACAGCGGCCTCCCCAGAAAACCGGTGTTTAAAACAGTTCTTTAGTTGCTTTTTAACCGTGAAATGAGGGTACCGGAGCCCAGATCTCTCTCTCTCTCTGGTCTAGGACGGAGCAGTCAAAGAAAGGCTACGCATTAGTCTCTTGAGTTGCAGATGTCCATGGGTAGGGGCAGTTACCTACCATCAAGTTGATCAGTCTGCTCCTTAGCCTGCCCCCATTAAATTTCGGACATCCAACACACAACGCCTCTAGTTTCAAACTAAGCAGAGCTTGTATTATGAAAGCTGGCGGGACCTAATAGAATACTTATATACTTTTCTTATGTAAATACATACATATTATACATAGAAAACACCCGAACTCCGAAACAAACATTATGTCCGACCCGGGAATTGCACCCGAGACCATAGCACAGCAGTCGCATATTCTATCATTGCACCACCGAGCAGTCGTTTAAAATTGAAAAACCTTTCATCTATTTCATTCTAACAAACTATTTTCATTGATGATAAATTGTTTCGCCCTGCGGTATTCCGGACCAAAAACGACTTTCAAATCTTTAAGAAAAGAGCGTACTCCTTCCTAAAAAGCCGGCAAGCGTTTGTGACTCCTGAGTTGCAGGCGTTCATGGGCGGCGGTAGTCACTTTCTATCAGGTGACCCAACTGCTCGTCTGTCCCCTCTTACAAAAAAAAAATAATACTTTAAGGAACTTCTTCTTATTAAATCGATGTCCCAAACTGTAAGCGGTTTGGCCAGTGTTTGGCTACGCGATGGTTTAGGAGTAATAAAGTCAAAAGCGCAAAATGACAAAAACTCCATTGTCAAAAGAGCAGAATGTCAAAAAAGCTTACAGTCAAAGCGCACATTGTCAAGCGGAACGTATTGCCACATTCTGGTCTGCGGAGCATATGCCCTGTGGAGACGCGGCGCGCTTGGGACTGTAGATTATAGGTGGTAGTCAGTTTCTATTTGATACTTCCACCGTTTCCCCAAGTTGGCTTACCTTCCTGACTAAATGTATTCTTCAGTGCCCAAACGCGTTTTTCATCATAAACGTGGTCTAAAGCCGCCACCAGCTGATAATTAAAATCTTAGTGTTATTTTTTGTAGTTAGGTGAATGCATATTGAACACCAAAAATCACTAATCATGAATTACTTCTTTATAGAAAAAATACTCTCGGTATAGACATAAGTAACTTATATTGGTTTTTTTTTGCACCGATTTTGACACGCTATACAACCGCTTCAAAAATGTTTAATACTCCATTCTTTATTGCTTCCATAATGTGAATACATAGGTGACAACAATTCAAACGGCAACAATTATGGACCCTGCGGGCGCAGCACAGTTTTTTTTTGGGAGAGAGGAAATAACACAACCACATATACAGTAGAATATTTTGTTTCTAATTAATATAGTAGGATAAAATCGTGGCAACTATACATGTGTGTATTATTATATTATTAATTATAATTAATATTGTTACTTCTATTTGTTAAATAATTTTTTAAAACTGTTTAATAGTGTAATAAAGAACAAAATATTGTCCGTTATTATTATTTTAATTATTTATTAGTTTTTTATTTGTAAAAATTTTAATACTTTACTCTCCATGTTACATTAATTTAACTTTTAGATATAAGACACACAATGTATACCAAACTGATTTCTTCTTTTTTTATTAGGGTTTCTTGTACAATAAAGAGTTATTACTATCTATCTATCTATCTTTTTTTTTTATGTTAGAGGGGGCAGACGAGCCGACGGGTCACCTGATGGAAAGTGACTATCGCCGCCCATGAACGTCTGAAAACTCAGGAGTCACAGACGCGTTGCCAGCCTTTTAGGAAGGAGAAACGTTTAGTTGTTATTTAATTATTTTATTGATTAATTACAATTATTTTTCTAGTCAGTTTTTGTTTCCCATTTCTCTCAGTGCAGCAATAATGTGCCGCAACGAAGCGTGGCGGGTACAGCTAGTTTATATTTATTTCTGGCCCTTTACACATTGGGGACAAAAACGTTTTACTTTCAAGTCGTCCATATCACGTTTTAAAAGTGCTCGAGTCACTACAAAACTCGAGCACTTTAAAAATGTTAAAAAAAAAAACCTTTTTTATCCAAATTGTGATGCACGCACTAAGAATGCCATCCAATTTATTAGGGACTATTGGAGGAAAGTTTTGCTACTTTTTATGATGTAGGTGTTTAAAAGAGCAATATATTTGTTACTTAATGGTAAGTAACTCTCGACTATGAACAGCTGCGACTCAGTAGTCACAATTCCGCTGCCAGCTTTTTGAGTACCCGCTTTTTCTTTAAAGTTTGAAAGGAAGGTCGTTTCGGTTTGGAATACTGCAGGCTACAATTTATTCATTAGTCTGGTTTTGCCCAAGTGAATATTACTTGAGAAATATACACTGATGGAATTGCAATTATGTAAGTTTTGGGCATGCAAATTTTGTCATATTGAATGACAGTTGCAAGTCTAAAGACCGGTATAAGTCCAAATAATTCCCCCAGCACTTCGAAGCCCTTTGATAAGAAAAGCCAGAGAAGCTTCATTTCTAGGTTACTCCAAAGGGGTTAAGCCGATGTAAAATATCCTTGACCATTCGACGATTACGGTCCAAAGAGAGAAGCAAAAGTGGGGTACTCGTTTTTTTAAAGGAAAACAAAATGGAGAGTTATAGCGTAAAATAGTAAATGATTAACAAAAAAAAAACCAAACCCTGTCGAGTAGGGTATCATAATTAAACAAAAAATGGACTACAAGATATTTATTATTAGTGACAAATTTAAATTAAATAGAAATGATAAATCGTTTTTAAAACGTTTTTGATAGCTCAATAGGCCAAGTTTGTGTCGCACCTCGCACTGTTTCGGCTTTTTTAGTGCATTACTTTGAAATTGCCTTTTTGCCGTCGGTTTTTTTTTTCAAATTATTGTTACTACTTGTTCTGTAATTAGTTAATATCCTTAAAAAAAGTAGAAAAAATAACACAAACTGTACCTTCAGAAGACGTGGAGTCAAATACATCATGAACTCTCGTTGTGTGTCTCGACCTAAATACGGTAGAAAAAAAGTTATTTTACGGATCAAAAACGAGCAGATGGTTTACCTTTTAGTACCTAAGTTTCTATCGCCGCAGATCTCAACGCCTTAGATGGCAGGGGTAAAACTAAACTAAAAAAGTAAAATTGGGCTAGTCGTACAGTCTGATTAAAACCTCATTTTTTGTTACATATATATATTGCATAGTTACCAGAAAGCGCTCCGCTTTGCTACACGCTGTATTTTTAAAAACCCACCATTACCACCAAACATGTTATATATAAAATTCTCGTGTCACAATGTTATTACCATCTCCTCCGAACGGCTGTACCGATTTTTTATGAAATTTTGTGTGCACATCGGGGAGGGCTGAGAATCGGCCAACACTATTTTTCATACCCCTAAATGGTAAGATGACCCATCCCTAATTTTTTTTTGTTTTGCAAAACAACGTTTGCCGGTCAGCTAGTTTTCATATGAAATTTTACCATATTGCTCACACTGAAAAAGTTATTAGATCTCAAAAACCTACACCCCTGGGGGGGTTAAAGTTCTAATTATAGTTTTTTTTTACAAATTTTGGTGTTTTTTTAGATATCAATAAATAAAATTAAGATTTTAGCTTTTAAAAATTTAGGGGTTTAATAAGTATACTTGACCCAATCAGAAAAAAAAAAAAAATACAAAATATTATGTGTTTAAAAAAAAAAATAAAAAACCTGGGCATTTTGGCGATGAATTTTTTCGATTTCTAAAAAATTTTAAAAACGATTGTAAAAAATGAGTTTTTTTACCACGTGTTCCCAAATTTTAAAAAGTGGCACGTTGATGATAGCGTTCGGCTAAACCGGAGTTATGCCTCAAAATCAAAAATTTTAACAATGTTTCGTTAAATTTTTCACCTTTAAGAAAAGTTACGAACGAACGTTACGAAACCTAATTGTGGGCTTGTGAAAACGTTCCCTAACCCCTTTTGACTTTTAAAAGTCCAAAAACGGTGTAGTCCCACCAGTCGCTGCTCATTTATTAATTAATGTATAATCCTTAAATACTTAGGAAGTACTTTTTTTAACCCCACCACGACCTGTAAAATGCAGAAACTAATTTATTCACTACCTGTTTCGGTTTTTATCGATTAGAGTTCTTTTTATCAACCTAAAACCACGACATTAGCGACAAAAAAGGCTCTGGGATTGGGGGGAAATTTGGTAGAAAGAAAAAAAGCCGATTTAGATCGTCTCTGTGAAAGATTAAGATAATATTTTAAGTGTGGCACATTGTTTGGAACTTCTAGATGGTTCTAGTCGGCCCTGTTTTTTCCTTCTCGTTTTGCCTGTGTGCGGTTGACGCTTTTTATGTAACAATTTTTTTAAACATTCCAAAATTTAAAAAAACTTGTGCCCTTGGCGTACGTTATTTTTCACAACTCATAAAAGTTCCTCGCCTCTCTTTCCCCAATGTTTTGGGCCCCAAAAGGGGCGCTTCTTTTTCTTTCTACCGATCCACTCGTATTCCCCTTACAGGCAATCGAAACCTTCTTTTTTATCTGTATTATCTCTATGAATATAATGCCTGCGCCCTTACCAAATGGTGGGTTTTCTATTAAAGATAAAAAAAAAATGAAAAACCAATTTTTTTTTTATTAAAAATTAGTAACTTTCTATTCTGTGTTTTTTTATCTTCAGATATTTTTCGTGTTCACATAGTTTTTTTTGCAACAAGTTCGCTTCGTAATTGGAAACAAACCACAAGTTTTCAGAAACGGCGGAGCGTTCCTCCCCTTTCCCAAAACTTTCTAGTAGCGGGATTCATTTAGTTCTAACGTCAGGTCAGGGGGGTTTTGGGTTTTTTTCCCTATTTCCTTTTTTGGGGAGGTAAACTTGTTAAAACCCCTAAAAAAAAAATTCCCCTTCCCCCTTTTTTTTTTTTTGGGGTCCCC
>CADEBD010000501.1:0-31121 GCA_902825455.1 Arctia plantaginis
AAAACCCTAATTAAAAAACAACCCTTTTTTGCTAAAATCCATAAACATTTTTTATTTTTAAATAACCCTTTTTTTGGAAATACCCATTTTTAATTAAATATTTTACCCCTGCAAATTAATGTTTTCAAGGGGTTTGGAATCGAACCTCTTCCCCTGCAAAGAATTAAAATTTTGTTTTTGTATAATGTAACAATACAGACATTCACAATAAAATATGGTTTTAAATTTGGGTAACTAAAATAAACTTTACCCTTTTATTTTATCCTTAAACCTCTTTTCAAAGAAAAGGCCTTGCCAGCACTGGACTACTAAAGGTGTTGAAAAACTTAGAAAGATAGATACTGAAAAAGTTAGTAGAAGAAAATTTGGGAAAAATATTTTTTATTCTTTTTGGAATCGCCTTTTTAGCGAGAAACTTAAATATTGCCAAATGGACTGGCTCGGTTTTAGGGGGATTTGGCGATCCATAGTCCACACCGCAGTATGAGAAGCTGGGGGTTTTGTTCGTTTCCCCAAAACGCAACAGTAAAAAATCATTACTTTACCACTGCTAGGAAAAAAGAGAAGTTAGATACAGGGAAAAATAAATTTTGGGGTTCATGGGGCTTCTTTTTTCAAATCAAATCGATACTTTTTCCCTTTAGAATTTTTAAACAGACATACAGGAAAAATTTCAATCTATAGAGACCCATGAATCTTTAAGGAACACGTACCATCCAATAAGGGTCTTTGTAGCTTTGGGCCCACACGTAACGTCCCTATATTTTCTTATCAATTCCTTTCCGCAGTTATCTTGATTTCGTTTTTGCGGTACATTACGTTTTTTATTGCGACCTTTCCCGCTTACTTATTTTATGTTTTTTGAAGTAATAAAAGACCCAAATTTATTAGTTATATTTTAAGGACTTTTTAAATAAATAATAATTCTGTCCCTTGTATCTGTACGTTTTTAAAATATGTGTATTTTGGGCCTAATATGTTAGATTTTGGAAAAATTTATTTACCACATCAATGCAAAGATTCAGATTGGTAAATCAAATATATCGACAGCAATTTGGTTAAACCCCAAATTTCTATCTTTAAAAAAGTAATTTTATAACAATGTTCAGTCTGCCTTTTATACGTTGTCTATTTACCCGGTTATCGAAACACCTTCAATGTTAAAGGGGGAAAAAAATTGATTTCGTTCGAATTGATATACGAAAAGAACCCATTCCTTTTTTGGGAACAAATTTCCTTTCAAAAGTAGCGATGCGCCAAACTTAAGAAAAAATTTCAATAAATTATTAAATGGATAACGTTCAATTGCAAAAGAAAAATTATAAAATGCATTATGCATGCAAAAAAATATCATAATGTGGTCTTTAAAGAATTTTTGATAGATTGGGGGACGGATTCGAATTTGCGAAAATAGCAAAATAGGTGAATTGTCAGCTTTGAAACCAGGGGAAAACCATAGGCGGGTTTATAGGGATGAATGGGGATGGATGATATTGTCACGCCTATTTCTACGCACATTAGGGGGTTTTATAAAATCATACTCCCTGTTTGATAACTTTCAGCTCTTGAAAGCAATTAAAAAAACCCTTCCAGATGGGAAAAAAGCGTAACTCTTTTTAGGGGTTTACCCTTAACATAAAACATATTTTTTTAAACATACAGTCAATCGAAAACGGAAATGCTTGGGTAATACTTTTAAAACAATACGAACTAGACTCTTTAACTAGATAAAGTTCACCCAGAATAGAAAAAAGTCACGCTTATCACACAATTATTGTCGGGGGGGAATCGAACGCACAACCCTCTGTAGGACACAAAACCATTTACCAACTAAATGCTACATATAAGGTTATTTTTTTTGGGCCCTTTATATTCTCAGGAAATTATATTTTGGCCTTAAAATATTGAGAAACATGCATTAGTGACCTTTTTTAAACCCTTTTATGTTTTTTAATAAATGAAAAGTTTTTTCATCTTTTCTATATCATGATACAACGCCGTACGTTAGTTCTGCAGCCATTTGGAATATCTACTACCTTGAGTGTTTTTAATTGTAACTTTTACTTTTTAAATTTTTTTTTAAAGAAAACTCCCACTTGAATAAATCTGTGTGTGGGGACTTTACAAACACACATGAAACGGACACAAAGAACCCCAGACTCAGAAAACAATTTTTTTACAAATCATACTACTTTACATTGAATTTACATTTACATTTTATACTACATTTAAAATTTTCATTTTAATATGGTGTACGTACATTAGAAGCCGAAATTTTAGGAAGGCAACACATAGCGCAAGCCCGTGGCATACAATACAAATTGTCTGGGGAAAAATTTCAGTAATTTTAAAGTTTTAAAAATAAAAACACTGCAGTTTCATGTTTGTTTTTTCAGAGTTGGTTTAAAAAGCGCGGCGACTTAGAAAATTTGAAGACGTTGGCAAAAATCATGTCGATCCCAAAAGGTTATAAATAAGTACAGAAGAATGTATTGAATAAAGTATAAAAATTTTTTAACCGATTTCTTTTAGTTTTAAGAGATTTGGACGGAATACTAATGGCAGGAGAGCTTCGGTTTGAATGGAGAACAAAGATTAGTACAGGGAATATAAAACGTCTGGAAAAAATAGTTTGGTGAACTGTATAGGCTGAACGTACTTATATCATCCAACAGGTCTAGGATCTAGCGTAGAAAAGGGGGTTTGGGCCCTACATCCCGTCGCCAGTGCTGGGGGCGGGTGGATATGGGTTGTTTTAAGTCTTTCTCCTCTATGCAATGCGTTCCCCTGCGTATGAACGGGGGTTGGACACCCCGTTTTTTAATCCGTTACCATACGGCATTTAACCGTTAAGACAGGGGACTATTTACAAAACGTACCATAGGTCTTTTTTTTTTACAGTCTTTTTTTTAATACCTTGGGTTAGTTATTAACCACTAAATATGACAGACCCACGAAATCGGGGCCTATCTGAATCCGAATATATGGTTTGATTTTCTGTTGTAAAAGAGAGACCAAAATAGTTGACAAAAGATGGTTTTTAAACCCTTTCCAATTTTGTGAGAATTTAGGGGTTTGGGTTTAAGTAATGTTAATTTTTTATCAAGTAGCCTACCGCAATGACTATGAACAACAGGTGATTTTAAATTTCATTGTTGTTTCTAGTCTTGATTTTAGGCATTTTCCAGATATTTGTATTTTCTCTGGGTTTTATTTTAAAAGGGTTTTTGTTTGGTTTTTTTTTTCATGTTGGTTAAAAAAGCCACCCGTTAAAATTTTATTTTTTGAAAGTGTGATCATTACCCTCGGGGTTTTCGGTGCGTGTATTGGGTCAATTTCTTAACTTCCAAAACCCACCACCAAAAGGGAAGGGAAAAGACTCCATATTGAGATGCAAAATAAAATTTAATATTAATTATGAAAAGTTTTTAAATTTTTTACCCGGGCATGTGGTCATAATCTCATTCAGACGGATAAAAAAAATTTAGTTTGGTACCACGATACAAATAAAATTTATGCATCTGCAGTAATTGAAATTGCACTACAGAAATAACTTGATACGCTACGTTTGCGGCACGGTCAGTTATGGTTTTCAATTGTTGATAAATTCATTACTGCAGATATCGGCAATTACATCGGAGTACAATATTTTATTGAATTATAGTTTTAATCTCTATAGTTGGAGACAATATAAAACAGTACCTGACTGATTTGTTCCGGTGTGATACTGCGTGACGACGACGTGCCTGAGGTCACTTGGGCAGAACTAGAGCTGGCGGTGCGACGGCTTAAAGCCAAAAACACCACCCCGGGACCCGATGGCATTCCTGGCCCTAGATGACGTTGCTCTCGAGCCCGACTGATAGGGCTCTTTAGCGCGTGGCTCGAGCCGGCTAGTTGCCGGAATTGTAGCAGACGGGAAACTGGTCTTCATCCGAAAAGAGGGGCGCCCGGAGGACTCACCATCCGCCTTACCGGCGAGGTGACGCCGACAGGTGCAAACTCTTTGAAAGAGTGATTGCAAGGCGCCTCGTCAAGTACCTCTCAGGATGGGCCCGGATCTGGCGGACAACCAGTATGGTTGCCGTCAGGGGCGCTCCACCGTGGATGCGATCATGTGCGTGAAGGCTCTGGCGGCATATTGTCGGAGAGAGATGTCGTCTACCCAAGTAGGACCGGTCTCGGTCAGCGCGAAATTTACCGCAGGGTTCGGTGTTAGGGCCGCTTTTGTGGAACATCGGCTACGATTGGGTGCTTCCCGGTGCTTGTTTGATGGTATCGCCGTCACGTGTTATACGGACGACACGCTTGTGACGGCGTGAACTTGTGTGACGCTTGTGCGACAAGACGTACCGTGAAGTTTGACGTACCCTGAGGCCCCACCTAAGGCGTGGAGCGGATCCGGCAGCTGGGTCTCGATGGGCTCTGCACAAATTCAAGGTCTTGTTCTTTCATCGGCCTCGGAAGAAGCCACCTGAGAGATCCAGCCTCATAGTAGGAGGCACTCACATCTGTATCGAACTATCGATGAGTTATGTGGGGCTCGGATTCGATGGCCAGTGGGTCCTGGTCAAACATGAGGGATCTTGTAGGAGGCTCTACTCGGGGTTGTGCGGTCAATGGCCCTTTAAGGGGCTCCAGTATGGGCTTAAGCCCCGAAGACCAGCAATATCGCTCTACTGTGGCGACCGCAGCGAGTGCTGGCTATCAGGGTCATCAGGGTCATAATCACCGCAAGATCTTGTTTGAGGTGGTAAGTCTTCTAGGCCAGAACTCCATGGTTAGACCTGGAGGCCAGAGCCCTTGCGACTTTGTATCAATGCTGCAAGGAGGTGCGGGAGTTGGTCGGAGTCGTGAGACTCGAGAAATCGAGGATCAGAAATCCAACTCCGCCAGGCCCTTGTGGAGGAGTGGAAGGAACGACTTGGGCAAACAAGCGCCGGGCACTCCGTAATTGCGGCGGTAAGACCTGTTATGGGGATTGGCTCTAGAGGCATCACGGGACCTCTCATACCGGCTGATGCAGGTGGTCACCGGGAAAGGATGCTTCGGGGATCATCTGTGTCTGATTCGCAAAGAGCATCCGCAATGAGCTTAGAGTGAGAGGCTGCCATTAGAGTGAGAAATCTCTCGCTTCGCGCTTTAGCATGCATAGCAACGTCTCCTTCTGTGAGTGAGTTATGCTTGCTAAGAAGACAGCGGGCGGGACCGCCCTTCCTAAGCGTCCCAATAAGCGCAGGCCTGGCAGCGCCAGCCTGCGCTTATTCAAAGGTTACAAAAGTCTAGTAACTCGTGATGGCTGCCTTACTGTTTTACTTGCTTACCGGCCTTATAGCCCTACAAATTTGAATCTAGGTACCATAGTTGTGTTGCTGGATATAAAGAAGACCTTATAACGTAATGCATGACTACCGAATATAGCGTAGACAGTTTTGTCCTGTCGTAGTACAAAAGTATTTATAATGACACTTCAAGTTATACTAGTTAATGAAATAAGACAAAACACTCATAACGGCCAATTTTCACCCAGCGATCCATTTCATAAAAAATAAAATCAGTGAAGTGATGGAGGGATAGGCAATTGTCAAATCTTATTAGCGGTTGAAGTGTCAGCGGCGATGTGAATATCCAATAACCGCCATAACTGCCACTGATCTCATTTTAAAATGTTACTGAATCAAATCTGATAGAGAAACGGTGGCTAGGTCGTTTTTAAAAGAGTGACGTCAGCAAAGCTGACTTCTCTTTTTACGTTTTCGTGGTATTCCTTCATAGAGGTGTGGTAAATAACAAGAGTAAATAGAATTAAAGATATGTTCCGGGGTTTTTACCAACAACTATAGGTACATAGATCTCTTACAGACAGACGCATAGAGCACTTCCGCCTCCAAATACCACCCGGGAGTACGGCCAATGCGTATGCCGCCATCGTTGAAACGGTGCAGTAACCCCAGGTCGACCCCAGGGGTAACGATCGAGAACCTCCAGCATCTCCTTTTTTTACTTTTTCGTCACCGCTAATGGCCAGCTTCAGAGTTTTCCGCGCCTCTCGGTACTCCTTATGAAGCCGGTCCTCCTCACCGCCTTCGCGATGACGCGGTGTAGCACTTCTGGCACGAGTACAGGCCGCGCGGAGGTCCGCCAACTCCTCCTTCCTTGGAGGCCGACGACCCTCGATGCGGGGCATGGCTGCATCGCAGATCTGCGTAATCGCATCACGAAAGCGACGAGCCCCATGTCGAGCTCCTCAGTCGGAGCCTGCGGAGACTGCCAAGAGTGAATAATGGCTGCTTCGTCTAATTGGTCCGTGTTTAGTTTCGCAACAGCCCACCGCACCGATTACGATGTTCACCCACCGCCACAGTTCCCGTTGCCTGCTTGGTGGCAGTGTAAATGCTCACCGAGAGGGAGGGGGCCTCGGTCAGGTCACGAATGGCCAACTTTACGATCCGTTCCTCCGGGATGGAGTAAGAGAACCAGGAGATACCCTCTTTCTTCTCCAGCACCGTAAGATAGCGCTGGATGAGTCGGTACTCCTGGTCGTTCTTTGGGAATAAGCGTATGGCCATGCCAAGACTTGTACATGTGTCCACTTGCCGTTCTGTAGCTGCTTCTTGGCACTCGCGTCACTTTGCGCTGTAAATAAATCGGAGAACGTGCGCGGGGAGTGAGGCTGGGCCGCTTTTGTCGTCGCAGTCCTCGTCCTCCTCGGGACTGCGTCGAGCGGAAGTGAGTGGCGGTGGGGCGTCCGTGTCTATTTCCTGCGCTGTCTTCACGGTGGTGGACGACGTCCTCGTCAGTGACGGCGGCAGATAAAGCGGTGGTTGGTTTGCAAACGAAGCAGTAAGTAGGGGTCTATAGTGCGGCGGGGGCGGGGAGATGCCTCCGGGGGCATAGGTAGTGCGGGGCTGGCATGTCCGTTGCCACATGAAGCGGCGGGGTGTGTGCGCGGCCTCAAGTGCTCGCTCAAGGCGGTGGGGGGGCACTTGACGGGGGCGACGCGCCAGCGCCTCCGATCGGGGCGTGGGCTGTGCGGTGCTAACTCTCATGCTCGACGCTTTCGAGCGCTGGGGGCGCTTCAGCCTGCTGAGCGCAAGGGAGCTCGCGTTTCCCTGCTATACGGCGGCTCATTCCACGCCCTTGTCGTTAAGAGACAAGGGCACTGGATATGTTACTGCCGATGGGGGGGATCACCATGTATGGTGTTTATTTCTCCCTTAACCGATTTTAAGCAACTTCGAGGTCTTCCTCAACAACTTGGATACCTCGATGCGGCGACTGGCGACTTGGCACGTTCTTGTGCTGGGGGACTTCAACGCAAAATCCATTGCTTGGGGTTCTCCCAGGACGGACGCAAGGGTCGAGGCCTAGAGAAGTGGACGGCCTCGGTGTGCCTCTGTCTTCTAAACAGTGGCTCCACCAAACGTGCGTGCGACAGCAGGGGGATCGATAGTGGCCCTTTCGTTCGCTAACCCTGCCCTCGCCGCACGAGTAAGGAATTGAAGTGTCCTGGAAGTGACGATCTCGTGCATAGTTCTTACATGAATTAAGTGACTAATAATGAAATAACGCGAATAAATTAACCAAGTATCACTGTATTGGTCTAAAACTTCCCAATCTTTTATCGGCTTCCGCTTCAATGACACGCTCCATTTAAGTACTTGGGCCGACATTTCTATTTTATTAAAAACATCATTATTTTTCTATATCTCGCATTCAACCAATTTATCATTTGATCTTTTAAAAAACCAACATAATATTTCTAAAACCTCAGTTTTATACATTAGAAAAAACTAGCATCCATACACTTTCAAAAAATGCTACAAAATCTGAGAACCCAGGAAAATATCAAACTATTTATTTTGGAAACGTTAATAGCACTAGGCCTGATCTGTTTCTATAAAGGTCATGTTAAGGACGTTAGATTTGTAAATTTCCACTTATCCATTGGTTTATATGCAATGATATTAATTTACTAACTAAAAGTTAATAGAGGTAATGATAAATGTCGATAATACATAGATAGTGATAGATGTCTATTGGATGGCGAACAATGAAATTGGATCATAATAATGTGCTTTTAATTTAAAAAATTAAAACTTGCTGTAATAGATAGCAGACTGAGATAAGGTCCATTATACCAGTGTTTTTTTTATGTTTGTATTCTGCATTGTATTTTTCCTATCCATGTTGTGCAATAAAAAGTACCTATCTATCAAATTAACAACACATGAATATGATTAAATTCTTAATACGATGTAGCTCGTAGTAAAATAGTGATAATCCTAAGTAATAGCGAATTCGATTGTTTGACACATAATATTAGCTTCAGATGAAGTATTTGAAAAAAAACATGACAAAATATATAAATATATACGTTACAATATCTATGCTTGGACTTAGTTCGAATTCGATTTCGAAATCTGAATTATTTTTGTTCGTTTGACCAATAATAATATTTTATATGATCTCCAGCCTTTGCCTTTAATGTAATATTTTGTAAATCCCATAATTGCCCGATGAACTTTTGATTTGCGACCAGGGAGGGATTCTTTTCAATTTAAATACCCGCAGTCTGTTACCGGTATAATTTTCCAAAAGTTGTACTTTAATATTCCAATTTAAAATTTTGTATGAATGACATTTTGATTAACAGGCAAATAGCGTAGAAAAAAGGTTTTAATGAAATAATATGAAAAAATGTTTAATTGGCCATTTCAGTTAGGTATATTAAATTAAAAACTAATTTATCGCAACATATTGAAACGTTGCCAATAAAATCTTTTGCCGACTATGTCACTTTTGCACTTTCACAGCACATTGAGCAGTTCACTTATTGGGAAGAATGGCAAACTTAAGGTGGGTATTTTCGCTTCATGTAGCTAAGTCGGGAGTCAGCGGCTAATAGCTGTATTAGTTAGCAGTTGCTGCAAAGTGCACAGATGCAAACACTGATATCATTGGGTGCGGTCAAGCGTCTAAAATATTTCGATAAAATGTAGCACGATTTACGTTCTGTACGTATGTTGTATTATCTTAACCGTTCACGTAGGCGTTAACAAAAATTAGATTTTGCTATTACTCTCCAACATATTGCTATAACTCTCCAACACATTTATTTATATTTTTGAATGATGTTTGAAAATCGAATGAAACTCTAATTCGACATTAAAATAAAATAATATAAAACAATTTTTATCGTATTCTTAATGTATAATGAACTTAATATTAATATTCTGTGAAATCCCCAAATTTCGAGTATAATATGAAACACTACTGCTCACCCAATGATATACTAATAAGTCAAATTCCTTGAAGAACGATATTAAGTATGAATGGTATTTTCTAATATAAACTTCAATAAAATGTACAGCGCGACGGGTATTAGCGCCGCGAAATTCCTTGCCGCGTAAATAATAACATAAAGATTTTCCAATACATGTCCAATAAAGAGCCTCTGTCGCCAGCGGTGCGGTGTATCCCACTCTCTCGGGCGTCGTGGCGTATCTAGCTAATATACTCTGTAATGCTTTAAGAGCCTGCTTTAAAACATAATTATAATAAGCCGAAATCTTTGTGTTTGTTTCTTTAATGATTTTAACTTTCGAATTTAAACATCACCAAAGGCTGATTCTCTAAACATTGTAAGCATTCTTTCTTTGGCAAGAAGTAAAGGAATGTCGAACTTTAACAATAAATATCAGGCGCGTGTTTACTTTTTATAAGCTATAATAAATATAAAGAATTCTTCTTTTAAAAGGGAAGCGTAACAACAAATAGAAAATTTTAATTATTATCAGGCAAAAGAGAAGTTGTTCAATATAAATTTGGTTTTACGGAAAATATGAAAGGATGGAAATAATAAAATAGGGTCCCGACAAATGCGAGAACAATAATTTAGTTAGTCGTGTCGGAGAACAAATACAGTGTCAACAGATAATAAAGGCAGAGCTAGCCGATACCCGCCGCGAACCCAATAACACGGAGCCGAACTCTCTCACACCAACAAAGCTTTGCACATATAAAACTTATATATTACGGACTTGTATAAGGAAAGGATGTTGCTACCATAGTTATTGCTGGGAACTTAGGACTGACCAAATTTGAGCCGAATGCGTTTATACGGAATATCGATAGCCAAATATGAGTAAACAAGCTCGTTTATTGGAAACTAGCTGAAGCCCGCGACTTGTCCATGTAGGAAAAGAGTTAAATACTTTGCGGCTACGGAAGTGATCTGGATGTATTTTTGAGATATCCAATTTTATTGTAGTGCTGAAATGTAGTACTGTATGAAATTACGTTAATCCGTAATTCATTCGTTTGTGGATAAACATATGTGTTTCCAATTATAAATTTCTTTATAAAATAGTTGATTCTTATATTTCAATCGATTTTATATGATGTCATTAATAATAATAATACTATTTTTTTTCTAATATTATTCGTTCCTTCGTTAATTATTATGATGTTTCAATAATAATAACAAGAATTGCTAGTTGATTTACCAAGAATTCTTTAAATCAGGCCAAAAAGCTACTGTACAATTTAACTGTCATTCTTATCTGTTCTTAAAAATACTTTAGATTTAATAAAATATATTAAATATAAAATTAAAGAAACTAAAAAGGCGTACAGAATTTAAACGCGCCTCGCAAATTATTATTATTATTATTTTATTATGGAATAAAACGAGCAGACGGGTCACCTGATTTAAAGCGACCACCAGCGCCCATGAACGCCTGCATCAGGAGTCACAAGTGTTGTTTTGATTATTATTTTATTTTAAATTATATTGAACAAATATTGATATCAATTATCGGTTTATGTCTGTTAAGTGGTAACATCGCACTCGATGATGCCACTTAAGAGACATAACCGATCTACATAGGACATATCTGTCACTGTCACGTAAAACCATAACTTCGTTTGCATTATTTCTTTGATTTTTTTTTATTGTTGAAACTAATAAGCTTTCTAAATGGACTCAGACTACTCGTATTTTTCTTACCCTACTGACTATGGCCTGATCATGGATCCCGCTCTCGCTTCTCACGATAACTCCTTTACAAACTTGGACTCGTTATCCATTGATAATGATGACCGTAGCTTTTACACCGGGCAGAGTTCTTTACAACCCACACTAACCCATTCACGCCAGTCTATCAGTCAGTCAGTCAGGACAAACTGTTTTATAAATATATGTACTCGTGAGATAGTATTTAAGAATTCTTTATTTAAAAGCTATAATATGCTACTGGAAATGTATATTAGATAAGAATTCGTGAAATTCAATGTTCCTAACAGCTATATTCAAGTTCACAAGCGTTTGTCTTAGTTGATAGTTCGGTACATACTTGAATTCGATGCCGAAATTGTAGGAATTCTCCATTGTAACCCAAGTTAACTTATTAGTCCTTACATAGTTTTGTTCATTAAAATATAATCTCATGCAGACTGCATGAGATTATGGTATTTCTCATAAATATGCGTGCTTGCATGCGTAACATGGTTTCGTAAGTTAGTTTAGTGTTGTCACAGACAACACGAGAAGCGATAAGATAAGTATATTTTTTGTATTATAGTAAGGAATTAAGTACATTTTGTTGAATAATAAAAAAATTAAGTAAACGTTACTGATGTTGCCAAGGAAATAACTAGCAATTGTCCCGACATCGCTCGCTTTGAAGTCGAGCACAAACAAATAACATAGTGAAATTGTTAAGCATCCATGAACTTAAACGAAAAACAAAAGGTTTAATCTAAATAGAAGTACAGAATAAGCCAGCATAACTTTATATTTATTTTCGTCTTCTGCAGTTTCATTTTTCTAAATAACTTGACGGTTTTGAAAATAGCCCTTGAAGTTTTAGTCGTTTGCAGAATTTCGATACTGAAAGATATAGTATATTTATGAACATTTAGATTTATACATTATGAGATATAAGACAAAGTTTTTGAAGTTAGCATGTTAATTGAATGTAATCAGAGATTACTTTTGTATTAGCTTCTTTTCATTATTAGGGGAATGACTTCGCAAGATCTCCTTTAAGGCGGCGAGTCTCCACCGTGAGAGCTGGTGACAAGAGCCCTCGTGGCTCTGTATCAGTGGCCTGGAGGCGCGGGAGTTGGGTAGGAGTCCTGAGACTCGAGAAATCGAGGATCAGAAATCCCAACTCTGCCAGCTCCTCGTAGAGGAGTGGAAAGAACGACTTGCAAGACAAGGCACGCCGTTATTGCGGCGATAAGACCCGTTATGGAGGATTGGATGATTCTCGGAACCCTCTCATACCGGCTGACGCAGGTGATCACCGGGACAGATGCTTCGGAGATCACCTGTGTCTAATCCGCGAGGATCCAACCCTGAGTGTATCCAATGCGGTGGCCGGAGCGTGGGTAAAGCAGAGGCGTGACCTCGTGGTGGCCATCGGAGTGGGAGTCCTCTCGGTCGGTAATATGATTGCCGCTGTGGAGGAACGGGTGTCATGTCCCTCCAACACAAAGGGAGGATCCTCCGACCAGGCGAGGTGATCATGCCTGGCGGGCCGCGGCCCAACGGTTGATGTTGGGAAGCTGTATATATGCTAATCGGCGAGGGAATTCTTTATATCGCGATACAGGATTAGCAATTCTTATTTTAGTAGTTACTCCGAAGTTCGGTATGTCTTCATTAGATGGTGCTGTAGTATGTTTATGTGGGAGTCGCCACACCGCCATGGTACGGAGCGAGAGTACGTGGAACTCCGCCGTCTCTTTCTGCGAATAAGTTATGCTTGCGAAGGAGATGGCGTAGCGGGACCGGAAGAGGTTTGGAACCCGTCCTGTCACGCCCGGGAACGGGTCAGGTACCGTAGACAACTCAGGCGCTGGAGGTCGCAGAACGGCATTCGTCCTCCATAAGCACAGACCTAGGGGTGTCAGGTATGGCCATCTGTCACCCTAGAAGAAGTAGGCTGGGGTGTCGAGCACATAGGGAACATGGGTGTTTCCACACACCAGGGGGTCAGGTACGTTGGGGTACTATTGATTTCCTTTCTACGGTACACCTGGTTCCCCGGCTACTGGTACCCGAGACGGCGTGCGGTGTTTCGTCTCTCCGACATAATCACCCCACCGGTGGTTGATATCCAAGGGGATTGCCGTACAGGAAAAAAAGGTGGAACGAACATCTTGTTACTGTCACTATTATACTTAATATCATCGTATTAAAGACTTAGATACTTACGTATCTAAGTTTATTTTTATTCTTTTACAATGCATAACATACATGTATTCTTTTTGTGAAGAAAATTCACTATTGGTTTATCTTATCTTTGCTTTATCATGGTATTTAATAGTGAAGTATTAACAAATACAACTTTCCTATTTGCATCAAAACTAATAGTCATTTAAAAAAATAATCGCTATCGAAGGAATACTTAATCAAAAAATTTATAGCCAATAAGCCAAGAGAGTTAGCATTGTAAGGTTCATCTAAATATTCAAAGACGCCTTAATCAAGTTTAATCGAAATATTGAACTGACAGATAAATGAAACGAGGGTAGACCCCTAAAGACAACGGGTTCGATCCGTTATCGATACTATGGAGGAATATTCAACCCTTTAGTCCAATAAGACGCTTTGTAAGAAGCTATTAACAGATGATGTCATGGGAACAATAATCATTTCCTTGATATTTATCTAATAATCTTGCGAAACGTTTAAATAGGTAACAAATCACACAAATATTAAATTAAATTGTTTCATACACGTATAAATGATCACATAATTACAAACCGGAATTGTGTAGGCAACATAGTCAAGATTTCTTTTTTTATGGGTGCAAACAACCAGATGGTAAGTGACTATCGCATCGAATGGACACCTGCAACTAAAGACTTAGAAGATTTATAGTCTAAATATTTTTATTTGATTCTATTTTTGTACATTTGATAATTTCAAGTTTTGACGTGACAACGTCTTATAAATTGGTTTGCCGGGTGACACTTCAAGAAACTGCGTTACGCTCCGCTCACGTTATGCGCTCACAATGAGAGCGAGTGAGAGGCACGCGTCCCTTCCACTCGGGCATGGTTAGCCAGCCTAAGAGCGAGAGAGACAGACATAAAAAGTGAAAGGCACGCGTCCCTTTTTTAAATATAATTCTTTGTATAAATAAATGTTTTAAATTGTTACTATTATTTCATCCTTCTTCCTACTATACGAATGAATATTCACATTAAAATTATTTTACCACTCAAAGTCGTTGTCACGTAAAACTTTCGCCCGTATACCGACTTTACAGGCAACCAATTTTTTTATTCTAAAAGCTGTTTACGTAACTATCCTTTGTATCACATCATTTTATCTGTGTTGGATTGTTGTACAGTTTTACCTCGATACTGAATCACATGCCTCGTATCAAGCGGTGGTTCAATATTTGGGATGCGCTTGGTCCAGTGTGTAGACAAATATTTCAATAAATGGAATTTCGTGAACTTTACAGTTTCCGACCTATATTTCGAAAACTGAGCTAATCGTAACTGTTTAAAATCTGCTTTTAATGAATTATATTTGTATTATTGAAGCAATTTACTGTATTTTTTTGCATTTATTGGACATAAGCCTCTTCTTAGAACGGAGGTTTTGGCCTATAATACCACACTGGCCAGACAAGTTGAAATTTTTCTTCTCTTTGGAGTGCTGTTGTTCTGCGTAGTTTGCTCCCTTAGTAGGCTCTGCCGACATCCACGGGATGAATAGGGGTGGAGGGACTTCCTTTCTCGGCGTGCGGTTTTAGTCGGTTCGAGTCCAACATGCCACCGATAGGTGGTATCCGAGGGAAAAAAAAGAGGTGGTGATACTACGTATTCTTAATCCGTTACCACACGGACAGAGACAAAGACACTGAGATTAATATGAAAGTTTAGTATTATGTCAGTAGCAGATGTTTCATTGACATAATTGTATGTTCATCTCACAACTAGATGTGCGCACAATGATTGTACTAAATTATTTATAATTATATAAAATTAACTTTATTCCATGTTAACTTTTGATGAAAAAGATTCCATAATACGCAATAAAGACATTTAAAGTGGTTAAGTGCTTGCCGAGTAATTATCGACTATGCAAATAAATAACTGTTATTGTCTATATTTTTTTATTAAAATTAAAAGATTTCGATTTCGAAGTTAAATATTTGTTAGTGTGTAAGTTAAAATTTATCAGTTCGTTAAAAGCACAAACACTTGATACGAAGTAGTATATATATATTTTTTATTGTTTATATTTTAATAAACAATACATAGGTGAAAAAAGTAGAATACTAATCAGATTGAGAATAATGTGAATACGTGTTTTATAAAGAGATAAAAATTATCTATTTTCATTTAAATATTTAACAATATAAAGGTTCTTGGTGTACTTTTGTCTGAAAAGTCTGGTATTTAAAGATAAAAGTAAATTATGCAGTTTCTACAACTTGAAAGTTAATGGAAATTTGCTTCAAGTAAAAGTTTATGTTAATGCAATTTGAAAAATTATCTCTTCATGAATACCAAAATGTAATTGTTTTTGTATTTTAAACGCTTGTTAAGTATTAAGGAGATTCATATATACTTCTGAAGAAGTTATTTCAATCTTTTTATGTGACATTGTAATATTTAAATATTAATAGAAATATTCCGTGTGGTGACGGATTAAGAATACATAGTGTCACCACCCCTAGTCGTAAGAGCCGATAACAGATAACAGCACTACAAAGAGAAGGAAATTTGAAACAAACCCCATACCAACCCGTCTGTCCAGCGTGGTATAGTAGTCCAAAACCTCCTTTCTATGGAGAGGCCTATGTCCAGCAGTGGACTAGTAAAGGCTGGGATGATGATGATTCATAGAAAAAAAGCAATGTAGATAGAGGCAGTAAGCACGATTATACTACTACCTTCTACTTAGGTACTAATTTTCTCTCTATTGTCAGATTTGAGGACGATTCATTAATAAGAAGATAGATAAGAAGATATATTGGTAAAAGCTACGATAAAAACAAAGTGGTAGTATATCAAATATTGAAGTTATTATATAAGATATAGAGAAAAGAGGGATACACACAACATACGAGTATAGTATGATTCTATAAAGATTTATTTTCACGGCCACATTCGCATTGACGGGACACTAAAATTAATAACTTTACTTGCCAATGCGATAATTAGGAGATACACTTTATGTAATATTATTATAAAATTTAAGTTATGGTGGTTTTAACTAGTTTCTTATGCAGTACTCTTATTCTTGGATCTAAAATTATACGCTGTAATCAGCTGTTACCGATTTGTTTTATTAGTTTTCATTTAATTTTTTCACTTTATCGCAAATTTGTTATTAGTAGGAATGATTAGCTAACCTTTTGGGAATATTTACATAAATTTTGTATGCAATGAATGAATAATATAATAATACTTTCAGTGTATATATTTCAGTTTCATTACATTCGGTAATGTAGTACCTAGTACTTCCCTTCGCGGCACTGTGCGACTAACGTGTGACTTCATATGCTAACAATTTAAATATTGTTTTCTGTGTTTTTCTGCGACTAGTTCCCGGTTTGCGGGCGGCTAAAGTTGGAAATAGTTTTTTTAAAGAATATCAATAAGTTTTTATTGTTTTTTAAACAGAAATATAGTGCTAAATTATTTTATTACGACTTTTGGTGAGAAAATTTATTTCTTTCTAAAAGTGGGTAGGGGGTATCCTTGTTTATATTGATTTTTCTCTGCGTATGTTTATTTTTTTAAACTTGTTCCGTTTGAAATTGTTGTTTGGTGTGTCTTTGTTTGGCTATGTCGGTCGGTTAGCGAGTTGCCGGACCCCGGCGGTACAAGTGAATTTCTAACACCAACTGGGAAAAGGACATTTAACGAAATGTCACCTACGGATTTCCCTCGCCGAAAGACAATAGAAGTAAACAAATTTAAATAATTCGGATTTAAGTGGAAATGTTTCGTATCTTAACGTTCGTGAAAAACTGTGGGGAATACAATTACTGGGGAGTTAGTCTCACAGGCTCCGAGTACTTGGAAAAAATCAATGAATTAGTTAAT
This sequence comes from Arctia plantaginis, assembly GCA_902825455.1. Taxonomy (NCBI): domain Eukaryota; kingdom Metazoa; phylum Arthropoda; class Insecta; order Lepidoptera; family Erebidae; genus Arctia; species Arctia plantaginis. The sequence goes on from CADEBD010000501.1 coordinate 17,086, forward strand.
GATCAGGGATCTCGGATGAATGTATGTAATAAAACGGCAATTATGGATATTACTCAACGAATAACCGGTATCGTATCTTTGTTAGCAAAAAAACCCTCTAGCAACGAAACAAATTTTAGCGAATTTTGAGCGACAAATGGGGGGTATCGCAACTCAACAAACGAGTTTAACGTACGCGGACAAACTTAAGTTTTGATTACCACACTAAATCTGCTCCGTGCCGGTACCTACTGAAGCGCGCGTTCCTAGGCCTTGTGTTATTGCCTATCCACTACGGAACGCTTAGCGGACTATGCGACCTCGTCAGCAACGAAACAAGCTCTCATGAAGGCTATTAAAACCGAGCGATGAGGGATTTCAAATTGTAGGCGTTAAAAAAACCCTCTAAGGCAGACTCGTTTTTACGGGGTAGCTAACGAACGGCAGCTTAAAAAACTGAATCTGTGGACGCCATTAAATCGTAGGGTTGCGCTTAAAAAAACCGAAAGGCCGTAGGCCCCGTATAATTGAAAAAGGACGTAACCCGGTTCTATGGAAGATCGTGCCTTCCTAAAAAGCTTTATACCCGTCAGAATATAAAGGACGAATTAAAATTAAGTAAAGAATGATTTTATTAAGTCAACCAAAATTGTTAGGCATCGAAAACTAGAAAATGGGCGTCAATGGATAGGCTTAGAATTAGAGGCAGCAGTCGGAAACATCTAGCCAACACAAAAGATAAACTTTATATAGACTGGCCACATGTAGATCATGGGACGATATAGAAGTAGTTCGTTGCTTAAATTGTCAGCAATTCGGTCATGTACAAAAGTTTTGCACTATTAAAACCCCTACTTGTGCTAATTGCGCCGCCGCACATGAAACGCGAGCTTGTCCAGATAAAGACACACCAGATTTTAAGCCCACGTGCGCACAGTGGTAAGCGGTTCAAAAAACCATCTGACCATCGATGCGGCTCATACGACTGTGCCACATACAATTAAACTGGAACAGCAAATATTAAATACCATTACTGAATAGTAAGTTTAAAGAGTAACTTACTAAGTAATGAATAATATTTCGATAGGACAGTTAAATCTTCAAAACGATAAAATAGCACATAGAATTAGACCGTTTAATTTTAGAACAAAAGTTAGACATTGTCCTTTTCAAGAACAATACAGAGCGCTCACTTGCGTCGTAATGTAGTACAGCTTGACTGCCGTTCGCAGGCTGGATAATGTTGCAAGTTCTAATTTTACGGTAACATCTTTGCGTAATCTTATGACGTCACACTGCGCCGTTGCTGAGATCCATCCTCAAACCTGTAAGGTAGGTGACCTGTAAGGTGAGCTGCTATTTTCAATATTCAATCCCTTTTGATCCTCACTTACATCACTTACGTTACGTTTTGGCAGTTCCTCGTGGGACATAAAATTATCATTGGCGCTGATGTCAAGGGCTCATTTTTCATTATGGTATGGCAAGTTGCGGTTCAACCGACACGGTTTCGACGTTGTGCGGTTGAAGATTTCATTGCGGAAATGAATCTTATTATTCACAATACCCCCGATGCACCACCAACTTTTTGCAAACCCAATGGGTGAGTCTTTCTATTGACGTGACGCTTACGCGCGGCGACGTCCTCGATATCCGGATGGCGTTCCTTCCGGACGCATCCTGTAGTGATCACCGCTTGATTCGTGTACGAATTCATACCAAGGGTTGCACAGGATCCACAAAGGGCTCCCTATAATTTTAGATATAAAACTAACGGTGCGAACTGGGCTTTGTTTGGTTCACTCTTTGCAACTCATACCCAAAGACTTCAGTCGCAGTAGTTTATCAGCTGAGGAAAGCGCAGAATACTATCAGAAACTTTTACATACTGCGCTGATGTAAACTATTGGTCGCGGATTCTATCACTAACACTCGTAGATGTGATTGGTGGAATGATAGATTAGCCGAACTACGTAGAAGCTACCGGAAAGCTCGTAGAAAATTAAAACACTATTAAAAAACATAACGTAACAGGAAGATTTGTACAACAATGCTCTCATTGCTCTTAGAGTTGCCATGGTCCCACTACAGAGCTGCTGTGGAAAAATCCAAGGGAAACTTAATTCTCAGAAACTTGTTGATAAACTCGATAGAGAGGGCCCTCGTGGTCACCTTTGTATCACGAATTAAAAGGCAAATAGATCAATCGACCTTGCATACATACAGAACAATCAAAATATAATAACAGATATACCACAGGAGTAGAACAAACAGCAGAATATCTTTTAGACTCACTCGTACCTGACGATCGACCGGGAAAACGACACTGATCATCACCGACAAGATCAGGCAGTGGGCCAGTCGAACCACCACTATTCTCCAATGTCTGATTTACCATCTTCAGACGAATTTCTCGGTATCATTAGATCCTTGCCGCTAAACAAGGCATTTCGGGCGATGATAAAATATCTACAAAAATGATAAAAGGAAGCTTGTAAACTTTCGGGGTGACACGATTTTCACTGTCTTTAAACGTTGCATTGCTGAAGGAATATTTCCTCGTATATGGCCGGTGCGGTAATATTCGTATAATACCAAAAAGTGGCGACAAGCCACCGGATGATCCTAAATCCTACCGACCAATCACATTGTTACCATCGTTAGGAAAGCTTTTAGAACGTCTTGTAGTGCCCCGGCTTCTGCCAGGTGGAGTCAAATTTCATGATAGACAATTTGGATTTACGTTGGGTAAATCGACAACTGACGCTGTTATATCGGTTAGAAAGTTTGTCACAGAGTCAAAATTTCAATACGTGCTGGCTATTTTCTTAGATATATCTGGCGCCTTCGACAACGCATGGTGGCCCATGCTGTTGCTGAAATTAAAATCACGGGGTGCTTTAAAAATATTTATTCCCTTATCTCTTCGTACTTTCTCACAAGGTACAACTAAAACTAAGACTTGGTCATCATTCTGTGTCGAAGGCGCTTACAATGGGATGTCCTCAGGGATCGGTGCTAGGTCCATACTTGTGGAATATCGGCTTCGACGATTTCTATGCGATACCAATACCATCCGGATGTACTCTGAACGCGTTATGCTGATGACGGCTTATTACTGGTGGAATCTGATACTAGGGCGGGGCTTGAGAGATTAGCCAATAGATGTTTGAACTTGATATCTCAATGGGGTGAACGTAATCGCTTAACTTTTGCACCCAACAAAACCTTCCAGCTACTTTTAAAAGGTACCTCAAATCGACCGCCGATCATTAGATTTGACAATGTTACTTGTAAAAAATAAAACCGACAGTGTGTTATCTAGGATTAGTTTTAGAAAGAAACTTTTCATTTATCGAACATATAAAATAGTTAATGAAAAGTCTAAAAAGAGGTTCTGTGCATTGACAAGGATATCAACTGCGACATAGGGGTCTATCATTTAATACATTAAAGATCATATACGGAGCTACTTATTTAGGTTCTATGTGCTATGGTGCACCTGTATGGGCCGATAGGGCGACCGTAGGCGCTGTCCGTCGCAAACTGTTACAAGGCCAACGACTTGCACTGATATTCTGTGTGCAAGGCATATAGGACGGTTAGCACTGAGGCTTTGCCGGTGTTGGCGGGGTGTGCCTTCCGGTCGATCTCGAGGTGGCAGAGACGTGCAGCCATGTACTATTCAAGACAAAACATGGAATGCGATTTTTGGGCGCGCGGGATCGCGGTAAAATTACAAGATTGCTTCAACAGCAGTCCGATGTCTATAATGACCTCATAGACGAATGGCAGCAACGCTGGGACGGAATCATCCAAGGGGCGCCATCTTTACCAATTCTTTCCATCTGTTCGCGAACGGTTGTCGAGGACATGGCTTGAGGTGGATCACTGTGTCGCTTCAATTTCTTACGGGTCATGGTAACTTTAAGAGCAAGTTGTATTCATTTAAATTAGTCGAGTCACCATTGTGTCAATGCTCAACACCTAACTCTCACTATGAACAGTCTGCTCATCATATCCTCTGGGAATGTAGTCTTTGGTATAATGAACGTAATATAATGCTGAATAGCTTGCAGGTGCCATCCGGGCGGTATACTATGGGGATCTTGTGTCAACTAGGGTGAATTTTCCCGTGCGTTTAGGCGATTCTGCCATACATATTATAGAAATCAAACATAGCTCACGTAGGACCCGTATATTTGTGGGCCGTGGTGCTTCCCTGTTTAAAAGGGTGTATGCCCTATTTTACTTCATTTTGTCTCCCGCTTTGCTAAGGAGGGGAAGAGGATTTACTGTATTTCCAACTCCTCCAATTTTCTTCTGATTAATTTCGTTGCGGGTTCCAAGACAGTTTAATTTCTTCCTGGGACTTCCCGAGTGTCATAACTCGGTGTGTTCGTGGGTCACTGCTGTGGATCCTGGTGTACAGGGGTTACAGTGGGGGGGGCGTGGGGTGGGTGGGATTAGTCCCAAAAAAAAAAAAACAAATTGTAGTACGTATTGCTGCAAAAGAGTACACTAAACTTCTAGCGAGTCTAGGCGTCTTCAGCTTAAAATTATTTAATAACTTAATTCTACAAATACAATGTTTAATTGTAATTGATTCTGTTATTTATCATATGGAAAAAAAGTATATAAAAGTAATGTCAAATTTGCAATTTGTTCAAAGTAAATGATAAAAGTTCGGATTGACTCAAAGGTAAATAACAGACCATTTTCAGCGTGTCACTGACAGATAAATACTTCTTTGAAAAGTCGAAAAGGGATTTAGTAATAAGACGAACCAGAACCTAACGATTGCCGGTAACGAGCAAAGTTTTTGACCACAATGAATGTAATTAATCGTGGATTATTTTCTAACTTTCTCTTTGCATTGATAGTGTTTTGATTCCATATTTGTCAAAATATTACCTAATATTGCTTCTTCGTAAATAAAAATCAGGTATATTTGACATTGAGAGCTCTACAATAATTTTTGAAAATTATATTTCGCAACTCATAAGAGCTTAATAAAAACATGATATTAGTGTTAGATTCAAAATTACGTGATTATAATTTGTACTTATTAAAGATATATAGTTTCACTGACGAGTTTATTTCGAATACCCAATTCAGAGCACGCCGGGGCTCTTTGCAAGAAGCGAATCCTGCGTCGACGATGTCTGGCGTCAATAATGTGTGTGATGCTTAAAACGTCTGCCACCTTTAAAATACAAATGTCAGTAAATCTGCAGATCTTTGTAAAGGTCGAACTAAAGTAAGAAAACACCACATTTTGGTTTATAAGCATCTAAAATATTTGTAAATAAAAAAATTTTCAACAGACAAATGAGTAGGATATAGATCGTAGAGATACATCGCCTGTGATCATTGCACGTCGTAAAGCCTTACGATACTACAGGATTCGTTATTAAGAACATTCATTTTTGCCAAAATTTTAAACTTAATTTAACTTAATTTTATTACAGGGAATGTATTTTGCTAAATGAATTCCCGGCAGTATACGTTGTAAGAAAATTTGGGCGATCTAGTCAGATAATATTCTTAGAAGTATAATATAAATTTAAATGTACATACCCACTATACATATTATAACAAACACATTGAACAACAACTCGTTATTCTTTGTTTTTTTTTGGTTAGATTCTGAATTTTCTTTTTCAAAATAATTGTAATGATTATAATCGAATTTGGCGGATCGCCTAATACAGTAACTACTTATGAGAATACAATATATTCCTATAATGAGGAGACAGAAGATAGTAGAGGAAGTATAATTTTTGAACTAGACTGTCGCCTAGGAATGCACCAAGGAGCAAACTACCCAGGAGTCCCTACTGTAGTGGTCCTTTCCGTAAAATGTAAATCCAAGAGCCTCCTCTTGATAAACTATACGAACAAATCAATATTACTCTATTGAAATGCACTAGCTATTTAACACTATCTCAAATGGTGCACAAACAACGCATGAGTTGGCAAAAGGTTTGTGCCCAGAGGTAGTACGTGTATTTAAATATGTGCGTCTTAAATATGTGTGTGTGGACACTTACGTTACGGCTGGTCCACAAGTTCAAAGTCGCTCAAACGTGCTATGGAAAGGACTATGTTCGGCGTTTCTCTGAAGTGAAGCTGAAGTGGTAGTGGGCTGGCCATATTAGCCGCAGAACCGACAACCGTTGGGGAAAACGAGTTCTTGAGTGGAGACCGCGTCTCGGCAAACGTAGTGTAGGACGACCACAGGCCAGGTGGAGTTGACGATTTGTGCAAGATGGCTGGCAGGAACTGGATGCGAGAAGCTCAAAATCGATCTAAGTGGCGTGCAATGGGAGAGGCCTATGTCCAGCAGTGGACTGCGATAGGCTGATGATGATGATGAAATATTGTGATCTGTGTAAAGAGTAAAATTTAAATATTTTAAAGCTTCATCTGCGATGCTTTTCCACTCTAGTTTTTTGTGACTGATGCTAATATGTTGTCGATATTTTTGTTACGTCATACACAACAGAAAAGTATTTCCAGGATTCATTGTCATCCAGTTAGTCTTTCATATTTTTTACTTAAATGACTAGGATATTGTTACGTAAAAAATCGCTGTAAAATAAAAGATCGCTGTAATCTTTGTTGTCATAGTTACATAAATGAACATAATTTACGTATATATTATGTAAGAAAAGAACAAGGACTTATCCCCAGGCAAGCAAAAGATATTTTTACTGGAGAAAACACGGCCTAGTCCAAGCTCCTTAAGTCCTGAATACCTACATGGAGCTAACATCTTCTAACTAACTGTTAACTCGAGGGGATCGTTTCAATATACTAGTATGAATTATAAATTTAAAAACCTGACACACATCTTTTATTGAAATTTGTCTTAGTGTATATTTTTCGGTTAGTCCATCCCTTTCATTTGATACCCATATTGAGGGAGTTAGACCTTAGACCGATTTTCATCAAACATAGCTAAGAACACTCCCAACTGATTCACATGACTACAGACAGACACATACACACACACACACACACACAGACTCGTCAAACTTATAACACCTCGTCGTTTTTTGCGTCTTGGGTCAAAAACAACATTTAATTATTAATTCATGCCAAATGTATTTCATTTTTACTTTTGTTCTCTCATCACCTTTTTAGGTTATACTACAATGTATTAAGGAGAATAACAAGCCATGTTGTAGTAGAATATAACATTTGAGTATCTATTAATTATTGTATTTTACAATTCCTAAAGTGCAATGAATTTCGTTTAATAGTTGCTGTGCTGGTATATTGAAAACTTCTTTCGGAAAGGCATTAGAAATAAATGATCATAATCCAATGTTATTGGTCAGTTATTCCAACCAATGCAGTTGTGGTATTAGATAGTAAATCGAAAGAAATGATAAATCGTAGGCATTGTATACTAATAAACACAAACACAATTAAAATTAACGATGATCACAAAATATTTAACTTTTATAAAATAAACAATCTTAAGATCTACCATACTTCGGGCTTTTATAGCTAGTTACATATATCATTTAAGTCAGAACCTAATATACTTGGAACTGGAACTTAAAATAATAATTGAAGATACAACTATTGATGGCATGAAAACTGCCAGCAGTAATAAAAAGAATACTTATTGCACAAAAATAAAGAAAGTCAGAACCCTATTGTACCCATTTTGCTTATTGCATACGCACTACGAAGCATATACGACACATAATTGCTGCTCGGTAGTTTGGTTTCATTCGGCATAAATGTAACTTGCTTTAATATCGTTTGGACTTTAGCCCATTGTTTGAGCGGCTAAGGAATATAATAAAACTCGCGCAGCCTCTGTGAGAGGGCAATGTGAATCAATGCTACCTTTGGTAAGACTTGCAAATTTAATGTTGTTTATTATTATTGGTTTTAAGTGCCTAGCGTTCTTTCCAACATTTTCTTTTATAGCTTTTGTAGTGAACTCTTGTTTTATGGTTCACTACTTAGATTTCTCACTTGGAGACACCTCCAAATCTGTCATCATCAACAGCTTTTAATAGTCCACTGCTGGACATAGGTCTCTCCTTAGAAAGAGGTTTTGGCCTACTATACCACGCTGGCCAGACGCCTGGTATAGGGTTTGTTTCAAGTTTTCCTTGTCCTTGCAGTGCTGTTGTCCTGCGTAGTTTGCTCCATAAGTCGGCTGTATAGGGGTGGTGACACTCTGTTTTCTTAATCCGTCACCACACGAACAAACCAAATCTAAAGCAGTGATGTTGTTTGTGATGATTGTTTGTATTTATTTTATTTATTTATTTATTTTAATTCTTTTTGCACAAACAAAGTACAATGGCGGACTTCATGCCAAAGGCATTTTCTCCCAGTCTACCTTTGGGTGGTGCGGAAATGTCTGAGTAGGTGCATGAAATTAAAATTAGGTTACATACATACTGACATACACATACATATATATACTTGCTGAGTAATACATACAAGGCTAACATAATAACATATAAGACTTTAGGGATGTGATGATCTGCTAAAGTGTCGAGAATTCGAGCTCGGACTTTCGTCTTAAATGAGAGGCGACTGGGTGCTATCCTGATTTCCAAAGGCAGAGCGTTCCAGAGGAGGACAGATTGAACTAAGAACAAAGAGTGGACACATGCGGAAGTACAGTAACAGAAGTGGATTGTTTAATGAACGGAGAGTTCTGTTGTGATTGGCACATAGGAAATGAATGAGAATGTTAGGTAAGAAGGGGAAATAGGTGAGTTGAGTATGGAAAAGAGGGTGGTGAGGGCGTGCAGCTGACGGCGGCTGACGAATCGTGAGCCAGTTCAATTCACGACGAGAGGAAGAAACATGGTCATATTTGCGAAGGTTTAAAGACGAATCGAACGTAGTTATTCAGAAGGCGGTCGTATTTATTGAGGAGATCTGCATTCAGGTCATAATAGCATACATCACCATAATCCAAGATAGGGACAATAAGAGTCTGTACTAGCATCGCTTTTGTCTCGGAAGGAAGGAAGTTTTTAAGCCGATAGAAGGCTCGTAGCGTACCTGTGACTCTCTGGCTAACGCTGGTGACCTGGGTTTACCAGCTGAGCTTGGAGTCGATAAATAGGCCTAGGTTCTTAACAGAGGGACTGAAGGGGGAAAGACTGTGCCGTTATAAGTAATGGGTGGCAGTTTGTTTTGATCCATCCTTCCAGTCATGCGCGGACTGCCTATGATGATGGCTTGGCATTTCGCTGGATTCACTGCCAAACCAAACCCATCAGCCCAACTGCTAATAGCCTCCAGGTCATTGTTAACCATAGAAATGGCCCCATTTATGTCGTCTGTCGAGGCTTGATAATAGAGTTGCAAGTCATCGGCATAAAGATGGTACGCACATTGAAGATTCGGGGTGATAAGATTGATAAATATTGAGAATAATAGAGGAGAGAGGGATGCCACCTTGAGGGACACCACAGTCAAGCTCACGCCAACTTGAAGAGACTTCATCGACGCGGACAGACTGCTGGCGACCCTGAAGATATGAGGAAAACCATTCCAGAGTATCAGGCGCAATCATAAGATAGGAAAGGATAGATATAAGGATATCGTGACTGACGGTGTTGAATGCATTTGAGAAATCGACCAAAGCCAAGACAGTAACTTTGGATTTCTCAATTCCTGCTCGGATGTCGCCAGTCACATTTTAGCAGTGCGGAAGTAGTGCTATGCCCGGGCCTGAGTTTGGTTCTCTTGTGGTTGTATGATGAGCAACCCTATGTTCATATGTAATTACCGCAATCGTTGGCCACACGAACATATAATATTCTTCTGCTTCGCCACCTAATCTGCATGTTGTGCTTTTGCCCAGGTTCCAAATCATAAAGTGTCAATAGCACCGCTCCACTCATTCATTTATTGCTTGCTTTATTATTATATTATATTGCAAAGGCTTGAATGCCTGAAAAACAAACAGCAAATTTATTAAATACTTTTATATATACATACACAAGCATACAGATAACTATACATATATGTATACACTTGCATTTAAAATGTCTTTACTATGAAGTCAAGTCAAATCTCCTTTCTAAAGAGAAGCCTATACCTAGCAGTGGACAAATTAAGGCTGTTGATGATGACGAAGTCAAACTAAAACAGCTTTATTTTTTATAGCCAGCTAAAAATAATACTCGTAATTAAGTTTACGGTTCTTTCCTTAAGATTAATATGATTTCGTAACATAACGATTTTCAGTTAGTGGTCCATAACATCGTAACTTTTTGCTCTACACTCAATCACGACAATTACTGTGCTTTTAGGATTAGTTCGCGTTATCTACATATATTTCATTTACAATAAATTGTAAGTAAGGAATGGAAGATGTTCAATTCAAACAACGCAAAACGGTTACAAAGTCAACCAAGAATTCAGATACTTTGATTCATATAATCCAAGTTATTCACTTCGTTTATTAAGTAGAGTCGAGATTAATACTGAGAGCTTAACGTAAGACGTGAACTTGCCACCCCGCTCCTTCAGCAAGGCTCTCCCCCATTGCCCGCGAGACCGGGGTGCCCGCGCGTGACGCCGACAGATAAGCTATTACTTTTTGTGATTTAGCAACCGGTTCTCGGCAAATTTTTCATCAAATTTTCAGAGAGCAATTCTAAATAATAAGTAGACGTCGTCCACCACAATGGCAGCAATTAACCGGACAATTTAACTTTTTAATTGCGAATTAAGAAACTGGGAGAGCAAAGGTTGAACACGGCCCGTGAAATTAATTACCAAGAAAGGTTCTTACGGTGGAGCTACTATTGTATTATGCAGTCACATACATATATGTATACAAGCCAACCAAATTCTGCTGTATAATATGAAATAACAGTGGTTTAAACTGATAGTTCTTAATATGTATTAAAAAGACTATAGCTATTATTATAGAGTGAGAGGTATAGGCTTCGGTTTCTTTTAAGGATAAACATATTCATATTATTTATCAACCGCAGAAATCTTATTACTTCAAACGCAAGTGCGTTAAAGATCTGGCGGGACTTAGGCGGGTCTCCCACTGGAACCAGCTTACGTCGTGAAAACGGACTAAGCAAGTAATGAACATACTCGTAACAAAAACAGGCATGTATTCCATTTCAATCTTGTTTTATCAGTCTTTGAGAATTAACGTTTCTATCATCGTGTTATGTTTGAAAGTGATGAACATTTAATTTTTTGTTGTAATTCGTGTTTCTTTTGTTTTCAATCTGTTTATTTTTTCGTTGAATTTGAATTGTAAAGTTATTTTTTTTGTGTACGTACGTAAATGTGAGTATAGTCTAAGCTGGTAATGTTAGTTCATATTTTAGTAACTTTCTTTCTGGTAGTTTTGGGTGTTTCTACGGCCTACTTTAATGTCCTGCTGGTGGTAGTTTCCTGTTTCGATTTTGTTGATCCTGACTATATTGTAAGGCTATACGATGGCTGGGGCCCGTATACTGTCTGTATGGACAGGCCAACTAAAAACGATGGTCCTTTTTCAAAAGGCCCAAACACACCCTATACTGCACTCACATAGTTGTTTTTAAGATTATTTTTTAAAGACAACTCTCGCACTTGTAATAAATCCTGTGTCGTGGGGGACTTTACAAACATACATGAAACGGACACAAAGAACACCCATACTCAGAACAACAATTTGTGGATCACACAAAGTGTCGTCCCATGTGTGGTGGTAAACGGCGTGGCGACCGCTTAAACCACTACGCCATTGATTGTATACGGACTTCAAAAAAAAGATATCTTTGTATTTTTGTTTAGGCGTTTCTCCCCAGAATGAGTCTTAGGAAATGCCGGCGCCCTTTTAGCTGTAAAGTCCGACTTGTAAAAATATCTGAAAGATTTACTTGCAGAAATCAATATCATTTATCATTTATAACTAGATTTGTTTCTTATATAAATACAAAAATTTGGACTTCAAATGCTATAAATATAGTTTATAATTATACTGTTTATACATTTTGATAATTGGTGTCTTTCTTTAGACCCCAGACAAAAATAAACGTCACCGACATCTATCTGTTTGCCTTCCTTTGTTAAATATCCCCTCATTCTTGTTATTTGGCTTTCGGTAGTCTCGTTTAGGTCTTTTACGATGTCTTAGTTTAGTTAGGTATAGAATTATAGTTAGATATCTTAGTGAGATTTTATCTAAGTTCACCATCTTCAATGTTTATCTATTATAGTTGGAAATCGATCAAAGTGCAGTTAATATTGCATGTTGCATAGGGTAAACTATGTGATAACTATTGTCTTTTATACAATTGCACCGGATCCATTTAAATAATGAGTCTGTTATGGTATTTACATATTGTTAATCAATATTTGTTTGATATAAAAACGCTTATCTGTATATAAGTAAAACCTGATTCTAGAGTCTGAATACAAATAAATTGATCGCTTTGTGAGACTATTTTCATACCCACGACCAAACCTGTTAAACTACGGATGATATATCATCATCATCTACCTACCCTTATACCAATTTTATTTCGGGTCGGTGCAATAAGTATGATTCTTTCATTCTACTCTATCATTCGTCATCTCACTGTTTACTCCCTTCCTAGCCATATCTTTACTCACACAGTCCATCCACCTTTTCTTTGGTCTTCCTCTTCTCTTGTGCCCAATAAACTTTCTTCTCCACATTTTCCTCGTGACATGACCATATCAAGATAACCTGTTACTTCTTAACTTTTCATCAAGTGGCGCTATTTTTAGACTCCTTCGTATAAACTTATTCCTAACCTTGTCCATCCCAGTCATATCACACATCCATCTCAGCATTCGCATTTCAGCTTCTTTCATCCGTTATCCTAATAGGCTAACTTTCAGAACTATACGGGACGGCAAGTCTGATAATAGTTTTATAAATTTGTCCCTTCAGTGTTAAGGGGAAATTGGAGTCACAAATTTTTCTCGTTACCTGCTGCCACTTCATCCATCTCGTATTGATTCGATGCTGTACATTTCAATCAAAACTCACCATCATATTGTAAGAGAGAGACGAGGTACTTGAAATTGGAGCAGACTGTTATCGCTATCCCATCCAGAGAAATGGTTTCAAAACTAGAGATACCGCCTGAAGAAACTGAGTATATGTTCTGCGATTTCAGAACATATACTCAGTTTTGGTTCTGCTAATTTTCAAGCCAACATTCTCCAGCCTTTGTTGCCATTTTTACAGTTTGCTCTGGACCTCACCCCTGTCCTCACCGACCACACACAATGTCATCTGCAAATAGCATGTACCAAAGGGGTCTCCTCCTGTATGTCCGATGTCAGAGCATTCATTATCAAAAGGCAGAGGTATGGGGTCAGAACCGATCCCCGGTGTAAGCCTACAGAGACACTGAATTGATCAGTGTTTCCCTGACTGACCTTACATGAGTGCTAGACTCTCTGTACATAGCACGAATCAATTCTACATACTTAACATACACTCTTTCTTCTTTCAAAGCCTACCACAAAAACTCTCGGGGTACCCTATCATATGCCTTTTTCGAGAACATCATATGCAAGTTTTTGTTGACACTCCAAAAAGAAAAAAAAGACATTGGGGTGGGAGGATTAGATGAGAGAGTAAAATTAGGGTGAGAAGGAGGGGGGGGGGGGGGGTTACCGCAGTACTCGGATGAGAGACAGACTAAAACTGCGGTATGTACCAATATCCAGGGGCTGGAGAGGCCACCAGACAAGTACCGCATGGACTGTATATATACTGTCTGAAGACAAACAGTCCAAAAAATCCCTTAGTCGCCTTTTACGACGGGAAGAGATGTGTTGGCCTTATTCTACTTCGCCGAGAACCACACGGCATGATGTGAGAGAATTTCGTTTATTTTTAAACACTCACTGTAGGTATTAATAAACTCACTGAATAGTCTTTGTCATTGCAGTTTAACAACCAGCTACTACTGTAGGAATTTTAGTTTTTTACCTAAAAATAACAGATTTTTATTTCACTGAGTTGTTCCTTGTCCGCGTTTAATTGAAAAAAAAAAAACTAAAATTTT
>CADEBD010000502.1:0-28477 GCA_902825455.1 Arctia plantaginis
AAACCAGTCCAAAAAACCAAAGATAATTATAAGGGCATGCTGACCATGGGAGAGTCATAGTTCGGAAAAAGATGGGTGGCTCGACCGGAGTGATGCCATGCTCTTACAGAAAACCGGTGTTAAGCATTAGTGCAGGTGTACATGGGCGGTTGTACTCCCTTACCAGTGACACGTCTGCTCATTTGTTCACTATAAAATAAATAATAAATCCACTTAAAGACTATCAAGAATCCTTTTATCTTTGTTAAAACTATGAAATAGGAATGATTTAAATTGCCTTATTACACAGCAGTCCCTTTAGAGATCCACAATAATTTTATACTCGATATACGGGAATCTCTAAAGAGATAAATTCAACTAAAATGGTTGAAACATTGTATTAAATTTAAAAGCATATTAGTGTGGACGCGCCCACGTAAATTACAAGTTTCTATCAAAACAGCATGTACCGTAACAATATTAATATTAAATAACGGTTCTGTGTTTATATTTTGGTTTTTATTATAATATTTGTGCTTTCAGCTCTAGGGATTATCGTTCATGAAATTTTTAGTATCACCGTATGTTTTATATTTTAAAAAGTATTTATAATGCAATAACGTACGATGTAAGCTACTGTTAATATCTTTGTTTAATTATGTCGGTTATTGCGGTAATAAGCCTATGTTTTTTCTCAAGAATCAAACTATCTTCATACTAAATTTCATCTAAATCAGTTAAGGTATGATTTCTGGGATAAAAACTACCCTATGTCCTTTTCCGAGATTCAAACTATCTGAAAACTAAATTTCGGTTTAGTGGTTTAAACGTGAAGAGGTAATAGACAGACTAACAATAAACAGAAAAACATAAACACGTTCGCAATTATAATATTAGTATGGATAGCGGCTATCGATGAGACAGGATACCTGACGTCACTTACGTGTGACGCCTATGAAAATAACTCAACTAAATGCCTATAATACTGAATGTTTATTTTATTATTGCTGTTATAAGTGTGGCGACGGATTAAAAATACAGAGTGTCATTATTCATCCCATGGGTGTCGTAAGAGCCGACTAAGGGAGCAACTTACGCAGATAACGACACTGCAAAGAGAAGGAAAACTCGAAACAAACTTTATATAAA
Organism: Arctia plantaginis; assembly: GCA_902825455.1. Taxonomy (NCBI): domain Eukaryota; kingdom Metazoa; phylum Arthropoda; class Insecta; order Lepidoptera; family Erebidae; genus Arctia; species Arctia plantaginis. The sequence goes on from CADEBD010000502.1 coordinate 1,129, forward strand.
CGTGGTATTGGAGGCCAAAACCTCCTTTCTTAGGAGAGGCCTATGTCCAGTAGTTGGCTATTGAAGGCTGTTCAGGAGGATACCTATTTGAGGAACCCTTTAAATTTTGTTTGATTAGCGACACACACATTCTCAAGTGAACCAAATTATCTAATTTAGTATCTTAGTATCTACTAATTTAGTTTTTCTACTAAAAAAACATTTTCTTTTAGTATCTACTAAAAAACAAATTTTATTTCTTCTAAACCTTGAACCGAATCTTGAACAAAGCTTGTTCCATGGGTCCTAGACCACTACTATAAACACACATATATATATGCATTTGTAGATATTATACATTTAAAACCCTCAGACCAACTCAAATAGACATAGATTGATTCATACAAATATTTGCAGTTAGCGGGAATTGGACTCCCACGAATCGCATACCCTAACGTGGCGCCAAGAAGGGACTGTCGTCGTGTTGACATACGTACAATCCGTGCTATAAGGGCTCCGTTTTCGCTCTCTAGAGACGAAACCCCCTAGATTTGATTCGGTTCAAGCCCATAACGTACGACCGGATGGCGTAGTGGTTTGTGTAACGGACTGTTATTCCAAAGGTCGCGGGTTCGATTCCCGCTCAAGTCAAACATTTGTGTGCATGAACATTTAATGTTTGATTTGGTCTGGGTGTTTCTATGTATAATAAGTATGTATTTACAAAAAAAAAGTATATATGTATTTATATCAGTTGTCTAGTACCCATAGTACAAGCTCTGCTTAGTTTGGGACTAGATGGCGTTGTGTGAATATGGTAGAATATTATTATTATAACGATAATATAATAAGTTACAATGGAGTACTTACTACTAAAATTATCCAAAATACTTGAATTTATAATCTCTAATTGAAATAGTAAGCACCAGTTTTCACGACCAAATAATTTGTATAATTAAAAGTTTGCCTAATTAATTTTACCAGGCGTTTAATGATCTCGGTAGGATATTGAATATTGTTACCACGGAATTCTTAACATTAGTTATTATAATTCTGAAGAGATTTTGTTTTTATTAAGAAGACAGCTACTATATTTTGTCTAACATTATAAAGTATATTTCGGGGCTATCGGACTTGTTTCGGACCTGACGTGCAATTTTTCAGGTCGCTACGGTGTGTCATACATTCTCGAAAGACACGACCTATTTATAATATTGACTTGACGGAGTTGTTGGTTTAGTGGTTAGTGACTGCTAAAGCCGTGGTTCGATTCCCACCCAGGACAAATATTGTGTGATGAGCACGATCGTTTGTTCTCTGCCTGGGTGTAATTTATCTATAATATGTATGTATTTCATCAACAGCCTTTAATAGTCCACTGCTGGACATAGGCCTCTCCTCACAAAGGAGGTTTTGGCCTACTATACCACGCTGGCCAGACGGTTTGGTATAGGGTTTGTGTCAAGTTTTCCTTCTCTCTGCAGTGCTGTTGCCTTGCGTAGTTTGCTCCCTTAATCGCCTCTTACGACACCCACGGGATGAATAGGGGTGGTGACACGCTGTATTCTTAATCCGTCACCACACGGTGTATGTATTTAGAAATAATTAAGTATGTTTATCAGCAGTCTGGTTACCGTAGTACAGGCTCTGCCTAGTTTGGGATCAGACTGCCGTGTGTGAGATGTGTGAAGGTATTATTCTTGTTATATAGGAGGGCACGAGCTGAGGAGTGTCCTGATGGTAAATAACTACCGACACCTGCATTCAAGAGTAAACAAGTGCTTTTTTTTTTTTTTTTTTTTTTTTTTTTTTTTTTTTTTTTTTTTTTTTTTTTTTACACACTCACACACGGCCGTCTGATCCCAAACTAGGCAGAGCCTGTACTATGGTAACCAGACCGCTGATAAACATACTTATATATTTCTAAATACATACATATTATAGATTGAATTTTTGCCATGCTTTGCCACCCTGTTAGTCACCTCCTCCAGAATCAGGAGGTGTAGGGGTTTGGGCTCTGGTAACCCTCTCTCACTCGGTGAAACACAACGAACGAATTTCTTAACACGGGTTTTCTGTGAGGTACCACTCCGGTCGAGCCGACTCCCCCACGGTTGTCTTAAATAATTCAAGTTAAACGCTATGTTATTTTTTTTTATTAAGGTGTGTTTAAACGATTTGAATACGGTTGTGACAATCACGAAATTATATCATTTTGGGTCCTGTGTCTGATGACGGATGGCGTAGTGGTTTAAGCGGTCGCCACGCCGCTTCCTACTATGCTGAGTGTTGTGGGTTGGATCCCCAAATGGGACGACACTTTATGTGATCCACGAATTGTTGTTCTGAGTCTGGGTGTTCTTTGTGTCCGTTTCACGTATGCTTGTAAATTCCCCCGCGACACAGAATATATTTCTAGTTGTCTTTAAAAAATATATGTAGAAACGGAGGCTATCGTGACATTACATCATAAAAACCGATCGTAGTTGTTGTATGTTTATTACATGTGTAAATCCGGCCCTAATCGAGGTAATTTGTTAACCTAACACTACGATTCAATCGAATACCTTCGATAGTGATCATAAGTATAGATAAACCCATCACATATTGTCGCGATTAAGTACCAGCTATAGGTTAAAAAACAACCCGTTTGGCTAACGTAGTAAAGTAGGCCAAAACCGCCTTTCTAAGGAGAGGCCTATGTCCAGCAGTGGACTATTAGAGGGTGTTGATGATATTAATAATGATGTAGGCTTAAAATGCAAACAAATTTTAAAAACAATTGGTGTATGTTCTTTTGTAAGAAGTTTACAATAATTAAAAAACGTTATATGTAAATATTTTAATTTACCATATTACTTTAAATGTCGAAGAAATTCGTCAATTTTCACTACGTTTTGTAATATTTTTATTAATTTATAGATAATTTTAAAACCCAAGTTACTAGAATTTATTAGAACGCTTTTTTTTCTAATAAAATTCTAATATCCGAATAAGAATTCTATAATTGTCTACCTCAAATGCCTCGACGTGTTCTGCCTCATTAACGAGCGGCCCCAATTAGCAAATCTACTTAAACAAACCTAGAACATACTGACAATGTTCATTAGCTATGATAACATGCCCTTTAATTTTACTACTGCTTGGATTTGAGACCCCATTTAACAATTAATTAATCGCTAGAATATAGTTCAAATGTAACGCAAATTTATATCAGAAGTACAATTTAAAATTGTCTTTAAAGGACCACTCAGAGTTTTGATACCATCGACTTTTGTTTAGACGCTGTTAAGAAGAAAGATTAGAAAGTTCTGATTTGGTTATTTATTCAGTAGTATCTATTCTACATAATATTTACTTATGTGATCCAAAGTGTATTCATAATTCTATACCTGTATTTTAAATGTGAAAGTGAATTTGTTTGTTAGCTTTCACGCCTAAACCTTTAAACCTATATGAAAAATTTTTGACCAATAAAAAGCTACATTACCAGCGAGTGACATAGATATACACGCAGGCGGAGATCATATTTGTTCTTTTTTTATGGTGTAAGAGTCACCTCACCTGATGATAAGTACCGCCTCCCAAAGACACCTGCAACTCAAAAGTCACAAGTGCGTTGTTGCCCTTGGAGTCCCTCTCGCTCAAGTCAGCGGGAGGGGGGATTTGTGCTTCGGTAACCTCACTGACTCAGTGAAAGGCAACGAAAGAACTCTTTCGTTGCCTTTCACTGAAAACTGCCTCACAGAAAACTGGTGTTAAGCAACTGCTTAACACCAGTTTTCTGTGAGGCCGTGGTACCACTCCGGTCGAGCCGGCCCATTCGTGCCGAAGCAGTTTTTCATAACTCTGGTAAAACACTTTTTCAATATGATCTATTCATAAGATTCTTGCTTACATAATAATTTCTAATCAAATTTATCATTGGATCAAATAACATTAACAGTTGGTTAACGAAATAAGTGACACAATAAGAAACATACAATATAACTTCCTCTGGGGACAAACATTCAACATAAAACAGCTATTTGTAACTTCATAAACCATCTCACAAGAACATAAGAAGTTAAATTGTACACTTCATTTATTCCCACAGTGAAAACAAAGGCGGCCAACACGTCATTCTTCATCCACATCATCAAACTCGCTACAACAATTTAAACTTCTGCACAATCAACTGGCGAATGTCATAGTTTAAGTTTTTCTAATAAATTGGTAGTACTTTATCTTGAGCGTTGTTACAAGGAAGCGTTCCGGGCAAGTTCCGCGAACTAAGTAAAGTCTAAAGCAGGTGAAACCGGAGTTATGCTTATCCATCTATTTCGTAGCAAGTTCGGAAATTTATGTTAGTTAACGCAGTTAATGCTTCTTATCGGAATGTGGTGAGTGGAATTGTTATTAGGGCCTATTAGCGTATCTGTGGCACGGTTTTATACAGATGTTTCGTTATCTTTAAACTTAGAAATGAAGGTTATTGAAAAATACCTGTACAGATTAGCTCTAGCAGTTTATTTTGAATTTAAGAAAAAAAAAGTAGTCTATTTTGAGTTATTTCTATAAGCTGAGTACAGAGAAGAAAATTTGTCTTAACAAAGAATAAAGTGTCTATAATTTTTATTAATTTATAAGTTTTGGAATTATTATCAGTGCGAGTTGTATGCGATTCTAGTCCGCTTTTTTTTTAAATATTATATTTCGAACATCTGTTATAGAACGCCATCTAGAGTCAAAGTAAGCAAAGCTCACCTCAGCACAGTCGTATACGGTACCACTGCACCACTGAGGCGCAACTGCATTACAAATTGATAATATTTTCAAATCTATCCATATCATTAATGTCACTTTCTTACTCTTCTACTTCTTTCTTCTTACTTTCTTACTTCTCTTCTCTCTCTCTTCTTCTTTTCTCTCTTCTTCTTCTTTTCTTACTTCTTCTTACTTTTCTACTTCTTTCTCTTCTTATCTCCCTTATCCTTTTAACATTGTCCCAATCATCAACAGCCTTTAATAGTCCACTGCTGGACATAGGCCTCTCCTTAGCCAGGAGGTTTGGCCTACTATACCACGCTGGCCAGACGGGTTGGTATAGGGTTTGTGTCAAGTTTCCCTTCTCTCTGCAGTGCTGGTGTTCTGCGTAGTTTTTTTTCCTTAGTCGACTCTTACTCTCTTATTGTCCCAATTTTTGCAATCAATTCCCACAATAACTGGTTTACGACAATAGTCAATTATAGTTTACAAAATACCTACAGATTTAATACACCTCTTTCTACGGGATTCAAGTTGTGTGTAAAAATAATAAAATTAAATTTTCTCAAAGACCATTTGATAAAGATAAAAAAGATAAACACCCGAAACTTTATTTTGATTTAACTTTTAAAGAAGATGATTTAAAATATTTATTTTAAAAGTAAACACCACGATCCGACTATTTGTCGTCTCTCATCAACCGTTTCTCTATTTTCCTTTGGACAAGACAACATGAACATTCAACCTAAGTTTCCATAATCTTGCAGAAAAAACTTTCATTGTGGCTATGGTAAAACATATGCTAAGGTAAAGAAAACATAATGAGTTCTTTTTGAACAGAGAGTGAAACGTATCGCAAGTTTTGTTTTTTTCTGTAAATAAAATTTTAATTAAAATGAACTATGTACATTACACACGTGAATTTAGTGTGTAGTGAGTTCCATTTTATTTGCAGCGATCTATAATTCACGAAGTATATTCTCCCTCGGCGAGAAAGCCCTCAATCCCAGAATAATTTTGAACCTAAAAATGTTTAATATTTTGCCACTTGAAGTCAACTTCAATCCAGACTAAACTTAAAATGCCATTAAATATACCTCTCTGAATGAGTAAGGCGATAGTAACTAAAAAAAAAAAAATAATAATGATAATATAATAATAATAATAATATGATTTTAAAATAATAATGAATAAATCATCGTGAACTTCAGGATCAAGACAAGCCTGAAGTTGAATCATGAAATCGAAAATATAAAAATCTCGTTTCACGGTGTTTGTTACCGCACTCCTCCGAAACGGCTCTACCGATTTTTTTTGTTGTAAATTAAGTAGGCAGGAGAATTGGTCGTAAAGTATTTTTTAATCTGCAACCCACACTCCCTATTTGTTTAACTTACGTACGTCCTCTTGGATAATTGGGCAGAATAACGTTTTCCGGGTCAGCTAGGTAAAATATAAAATAGTAAAAATAATAACCTTGACACACGTCAAACACGGTCATCTTAACCCAAATAAATCAGAACCTATGCTAACCAGATTGCAGGTACAAATACAAAAACAAATATCGAGCGCCTCCCTCATTGTCCTGGGTGGGAATCGAACTCACGACTTTCTAACTTAGCAGCCTGGATAACTAACTACCAGACTGAGAAGCCAGAGAAACGTATTTTAGTTAATATTAATTTATTAAATAAATATCTAAATGTCAAAATTTAAGCACTCAATTACACTACAACACAATCGCACAATATTTGTCCTAGGCGGGAATCAAACCCATGATCCCAGGCTTAGCAGTCAGGGTCACTAATCACTGAACCAACAGACCCGTCAAATGAAAATCGTCAAATGATATGAAAATTATAAAGATTAAATTGGAAATGTCTAGTGTCTATTCACTTCCACGCAGTCGGGTTTTTGTTTTTTCATTTCGCTTCTTTTTAATAAGAATCATTTTTCCAAATCAAACCATTAAACATTTTACTAAAAGATACTACGAGTATAACATTGATATACTTACTTTTAAAACTGAATAATAAACCTTTTTTAACTGGTTTGAGATTATTAACTGCTGGTGGTATCACAAAAAACATCAATATAAAGAAACTGAGGTACAATGTAGTACTGAGTACTAAGTTTCAGTGATTGTCTAATAAAAATATCGCAATTGAGGTTCAAAAATATACTTAAACTCAGAAAAACAAACAATATGAAAACATGCGATCTTACCATTACTTAATGATATGTTATCGGATATCCACAAGTACACATAATTTAGGCAAACATACGCCTCTACTTCTCTTTTCCATTATGTTAATAGATGTCAGTCATACTTCACAGACCCTTCTTCATCTTCCTTCCCTTGGTGCTCCTACGATAGCTCAACTCACAACCTAATAAAACATCTTGTAAGGCGGTCATGATCTTGTCAGCAATAGAGGTTTCTCTCAAATACTCGTACGATGTATGATTATTTATCAACTTAGCGCTAATTTAATAGGGCGCGCGCACTCCCGAGTAGGGGTTCCCACACAGTATGGGCTCAGCTACAGGTCGTAGATGACCCGAGGTACGTCGGGGTACCAAAGATTTCCTTTCTAGGATACACCCGGTTCCCCGGCAACTGGTGCCCGAGACGGCGTGGGGGTTTTGGTTGGTTCGAGTCCGACATAACTCGACATAACGGAAATCCGCAGAGAAAAATATAAGTGCCAATTCAATTCTCAGTTATGTCGGAGTAAAAGCAATGTAGTATATTTATGATTATTGATCACTTTAAACTGTCTGCAAATTCGTACAAAGATAACATTGAATTAAATTCACAAGGCGAACATAGCGGAGTGTCATACTTTTCAGTTTCGCATAATTTTGAAAAATCAACGCTATATTTATTTTTTAGACGATCTCTCTTTACCATCGGCAAAAATCGATGGCCCCACAAAATATCATTCTCAGTGTAACTTGTTCTTGCCTGGACAGGCTGTCCCGTCGATTCTATAATACCTTCAAACACAGCTAAAATTTCAAATTTTCCAAGCAGCAAATCTGCAGCAGAAATATTGTATAAGGGACTCTTGCTATCAATTATATGAATAATCGAAACTGGCCATAGGAAAAATGTTGACTCGCATCCATCCATTTCGACTTCTAAGTCCATCTGTTCATAGCTATCAGTATCATTAGAACCAGATTTTAAAACATAAACCGAAGTTTTAATATTAAGAATCCTGGACTTTCTCATGTCACCTACTCTGAATATTAAGCAAAACTTTCCATCTCTCAAGGTTATGACTGCTTGTCTACTGAATAGAATAGTTTGAGTCCTCGATTTTGGCCTTGTTAATTTTGCAAACAATATACCTATCATAAAAGCTTGAAATATTTGACAGATAATGCACTGAAAACACATAGTAGTTATTAGTCCTGGACATTCCAATGTTATCGAGCGCTTGCCATAAGCGACGGTGGTGTGAACTTCTACACTAAATAGAAAGCAGGATGTGAATCCATATACATTGTTGACGCACGGAAGCCAATCTGTAGCGTTCTGATTAGGTGGAAGATGTTCTTCGCTTAGGTCGCCATGAGCCCAAGACAGAATCCAATAAATGATCCCAAACGCTAACCAGTTACAGGTAAAAGCTACGAAGAAATGCAGAAGAGCCCATCTCCATCTGGTTTCAACCATCCTGATGAACCATCTAGAGAAGACGCTTGGTCGACTAGAATTATTGTTACAAATATTGAACTCTCCATTTTTGAAGACGAACCTTTTGTTTTGAGGTCGATTACTTTTTTTGGGAGTAAGTCCTGTGGAAGAAAATTTACAGTATTTGAATATTGTTAGACATAAAATTTGTTTTAAACTCGCCCTCGTGATTATAATCTCCTAAAACCGTGATAAGAAAACGGCTTTAGAGTGGCTTGGACCTTCCGATTAATGACTTCCCTCCTATTATGTAACTGAGACTAAAATAATAATTATGAAATAATGGAAAGATTTCGGGGTTTTAATCCGCCTCTCCTTCCCCTTTCGGTCATATAGGCATGAATGTGCTTTTTTAGAGAGCTCATTACAATTTTTTTATGGAATAGGGGGCAAACGAGCACACGGGTCACCTGATGGAAAGCGACTACCGCCGCCCATCAACGCCTGCAACTCAGGAGTCACAAGCGCGTTGCTAGCCTTTGAGGATGGAGTACGCTCTTTTCTAGAAGGTTTGAAGGTCGTTTCGGTCCGGAAATACCGCAGCTGACAACTTGTTCCACAGATTGGTAGTGCGAGGCAAACAGTATATTATATTGTTTAGGTATCTTAATTTAATGTTACAAAGGCAGATTATTCAACATTAAAGACGCTTAAATGATAAGGTTTCGCTCGTGTTTTCTCAAATATTTGTACCCATGTATTCTTTTATTTAAATTGTTTAAGTAAATACGATTTTTTATAATTCTCTTATTTACGGGCTTATTTCGAAGGGCATTTAAAATATTTTGGCCGACTTAGGTACTTTATGTGGACAATATTTCCGAAGTTAAAGAAAATTGGTTGTATATCTACTGATTGTTGAATTTAAGTTATAAGTTTTACGAAGAGAAAAAATACTAGATTGGCACCTATCTAAGATTGAAATACCGGTAATATGGTCTGAGAGAAAATCGGTGTTAATAATTTAAATCATCTTTTGAACGAGTGAGTGAGGTTACCGAAGCCCAACCATTCCCATTTCCTATTCTACGGGAGGGGCAACTTTATTGTTTTACGCGGCGCTTCTTTTAAGATTTCTTTTTAAAACCTTGTACAACCGTAGTTATATTCCAGAAATTTTTATACTTTTCTCATTCATCATTCTATACATTTTATATATGAAGAGTTATTAACGCGATCGGGTGATAGATATTGCAGACCTGCCTGACGTTTCGACCATGTTGCCCAAGCAATGATGAAAACATTATGTATTTATACTGACTTTGGTTCGTAGATTGTTACGATGGTCCAAGCCAAGATAAATTGCGAAAGCTTTAAAAGTTACACGATTTACTAAAACTTCGTAAAATTTTAGAGTTCATTGCGTTTAGACAGACAGACAGAAACAGAGAGAGTATTTTTTTCTATGATATGTTGTGATGACGGAATATTAATGTTTAGTAGTCAAGTCTATAATACCATTGCTTTTCTTAAGCTTCTTGTAAAGACTATAGTATTACGTAGCCTTCTGCCTATTATGTAAAATCTATACTAATATTATAAAGCTGAAGAGTTTGTTTGTTTGTTTGAACGCGCTAATCTCAGGAACTACTTCTCCGATTTGAAAAATTCTTTCAGTGTTAGATAGCCCATTTATCGAGGAAGGCTATAGGCTATATATCATCACGCTAAGAGCAATAGGAGCGGAGCACCAATGAAGAATGTTTCAAAAACGGAGAAAATTTATTACTATTGAGAGACGCAGACGAAGTTGCGCGGGTCAGCTAGTTTTATCATAAAATTATGAATATACTCACTGTTTTTGGGATAATATACACCAGGTTCGAGAGGCACCAGTTCATCAAATGAGTTTCCAACACTTAAATCACAGGAATCTGAACCATAATAATCTTCTTTCAGGTCCATTTTGAACTGAAAGATGCGTATTTAATAGTTATTAATATATAATTACCTCTTGCTTAGTTAAAAAAAAATGTGTAAAGCACTATATTTTGAGATACACGCTCTAATATAAAAACATTTTATTTTTTTAATAATTTCACACAATTCACGGCCGTCTGATCCCAAACTAGGCAGAGCCTGTACTATGGTAACCAGACTGCTGATAAAAATATTTATATATTTCTAAATACATACATAATTTAGATAAATTACACCCAGACACAGAACAAATTATCGTACTCATCACACAATTATTTGTCGGGAGGGAATCGCAACCACGACCTTCGGTTTAGCAGTCAGGGTCACTAACCACTAGACCGACAGACCCGTCACACAATAAAACATAATGTTGTTTAACAGTTATTGTCTCATCCACCGTTTCTCTATTTTCCTTTGGACGTGACAACATAAACTTTCAAGATAAGTCTTGCAGAAAAAACTTTGATCGTGTCTATGGTAAAAAATATGCTAAAGTAAAAAAACATAATTGAGTTATTTTTGTACAGAGAGTAAAACGTATCGCAAGTTCTTTTATTTTCTGTTAATAAAATTATAATAAAAATGAACTATGTACAATACAAACATGAATTAAGAGTGAGATCCATTTTGTTTGCAGCGATCTATAATTGACGAAGTATATGTATGTAGTTTTTTGTGGTTTATCATCATCATCATCGACAGCTTTTAATAGTCCACTGCTGGACATAGGCCTCTCCTTAAAAACGAGGTTTTAGCCTACTATACCACGCCGGCCAGACGGGTTGGTGCAGGGTTTGTGCCAAGTTTTCCTTCCCTTTGCAGTGCTGTTGACCTACATAGTTTGCTCCCTTAGTCGGTTCGGACGGGATGAATAGGGGTGGTGAGACTCCGTATTCTTAATCCGTCACCATGCGGATATTACACATGGTTCCATTTTTTTTGTTGGAAGTTTAAAAAAAATAAGAAATAATAACAGATAAATAATTAAACTAAATACCCTACTACAAGTTATTTTCTTATTTACTTACATCTATAATAAAAACAAATTGAAATGAATACCTTAATAGAAATACTTGTTTTTCTATAAAATACAGCATTAATTTATATACGAACACGTTGGCGTGGTGTGATAACACTATGTATATCATCCTTGCAATTACAGAAGGCACTGATATGACAACCTTGGGACTTAGCCTTTGCAGTTGTTTATATAACTATATTGTTCAGATACCTAAGATAAGATTAGAAAATACCCGCAAGTAAATAGAACGTTATACGGTACGAGTGTTTGTATCTTACATAATACTAGTATTAAAGGGGTTACTACCTAATACCGGTATTACATGGGTAACAAAGTATTTGGCTACTGATTGCTGACGTAAGCTGTACGTCATTATGGCATAGTTTATGTGGTTAACAAAAATATTTATATAGATTAAGAATATTTATTTTATTTTTATCTTTTTTTTATGTTAGAGGGGGCAGACGAGCAGACGGGTGAACTCGCAACTCAGGAGTCACAAACGCGTTGCCGGCCTTTTAAGAAGGTTTACGTTATTTTCTATCTGTCTACCTAAGCAGCCTGTTGCGCCGACTGCTGGGTAAACGTCTCTTCTCTAGATTTTTTTCGTTGGATCCCAGTTTATGGATTGTTTTTTTTGGATTAATATTTTTGGCGACCTTTAGATCCCAAATCTAAAAAAATACGTTTTTTGTCGACTCCCAAAAACTATTTTCGTTGGATCCTAAACGCTTAAAAAATCTCAATGCCGGTTCTTTTAGCAACAAAATTGTTGTTAGTAAAATGAGGGTGTATTTTTGAGTCATTTAGGATCAAAGGATACAAGCTAACATTTAATCAATTTGTACTAAAATATTAAAAAAACCACAAGGAATGATATTTTATTCATTATTTTGAAATAATTATAATTTACAACAAAATGGAATTATAATTAAAAAAATATTGCTATCCTGTGTGTTGGTCTAGAAAATAAGAAGATTTCAAACAATTTTATGAAATAAAGATATTTTGAGTTTGAGTTTGATATTGATACGTAAAATATGTAAATACTGGTTCATCACTGTCTTATCATAAACTGAGGCAGTATTTTCATAATGTTATTTATTTATTCACACGAATAGAATACTTGGAAGGGATTGTAAGGTTGGTCGTTACTTGAAATGTTTCAAGTTCTAATTCTAGAAGAATAACATTCTACTGAGGTAGGCAGTAGTTGCCTATAGATGTTTTAATTTTAATAAGAAAACGCTATTCAATTCCTTTTAGAGATGAATTTAAAAGGACTTTCTTTTCCTATTGATAGTACGTTCGATTTCCAGTTTCACATGGAAATTATGACACTGATAAAGCGATTATAATTTTGTGTTGCTACATAAAAGGGCCTCTCGCATTGCACGCCACTTAGATCCAGCTCCTGCCAGCCAGCCAGATCAGTGCAATGGGAGAGGCTTATATTCAGCAGTGGACTGCGATAGGCTGATGATAATGATGACTTAAAAAAGTACAACCGCTAAGCCTCTTTCCAGCTTTTACAAACGGTGCCTAATACGTGCCACGACTTGCGTTCGTCACGTTTCATGTGAGTCATCCTTTAATAATATGCTACCATAATAAAATTCTACCACATTCACATAACGTCATCTAGTCCCAAACTAAGCTGGGCTTGTACTATGGCTACTAGATAACTGATATAAATACAAATATACTTTTTTTTTGTAAATACATACATATTATACATAGAAACATCCAGCTCAAATTAAATATTAAATGTTCATAAAACACAAATGTTTGACTTGAGCGCGATCGAACCCGCGACCTTTGGAATAGCAGTCCGTTACACAAACCACTATGCCATCCGGTCGTCCTTTGGTAGAAGACGTGGTAGTGTTAACATCATATTTAATACAATTAATTATTTAAATAAATCCTTTGCAAAACAAGGACCACACACAAAAAAAAAATTTTTGCTATTTTATCAGACTGGAAAATTTTTATGTACGATAAAACAATGTTGATAGAACACACGGGTAGCGTCAAATTGGTTGAGCAGCATTTTTATCACTGATAGGCAACGGCAAACATCATGTTCGGTAAAGCAAACACTTTCTATTTGTTTTATTTTACTTTTGTTTATTTTTAATAAAAAAACCGCAAACGTTTTTGATAATTGTGAATTCTGGTAATTACTGGTCAGTTTATGTTGGAATCAAACTTGATCTGAAACTAGCTTTAGCTCCCGGATGCACTCGCATTAATTTTATTTAACAATTCCTAGGATTTCCTACTTTTTTACATAATATCCGCGGTATAGAATGTCACCACCCCTATTCATCCCGTGGGTGTCGTAAGAGCCGACGAAGGGAAAAAATTACGCAGAACAATAACACTGAGAGAAGGAAAACTTGACACAAACCCTATACCAAAACGTCTGGCCAGCGTGGTATAGTAGGCCAAAATCTCCTTACTAAGGAGAGGCTTATGTCCAGCAGTGGACTATTAAGGGCTGTTGATGTGATGATGCCAATTGTAATATTAAAAAATAAAAAAAAATTATAAGTGTGGGGTTTGTGTTTTAACAAATAAAACTGGTGGTGGCATCACAAATACAAACAAACCTATACACTCCAAACAAGTTAAATATAAATGTGACACAGTCACAAAAAATACAGCTACATTAAATACACTACATGCTTGCACAAAAAAAGAAATCAGTAAAATAATCGATAACTTAGATATAAATACAAGTAGTGGTATTGATGGGATTACGGTTAAAGATTTAAAATGCATTAAAAACTTAATAATAGATAATTTAACTGAATGTATAAATAAGTGCCTTGAACTGGGAATATTCCCTGGTAGTCTTAAGATTGCCAAAGTGACTCCTGTTTACAAGTCTGGAAGCAAATCTGATCCAGGTAATTATCGACCAATTTCCGTGCTCCCGGTCATCTCCAAAGTCTTTGAAAGAATAATTTACATCCGTCTTTACAACTACCTTACAGACACAATTTTTTTTTTTGTGAACCAGTATGGATTTAGGCCAAAATCAAGTACTTTATCCGCTACTATGGATCTAACAACAAAAATTAAAAATGCTATAGATAAAAAACAATATGTCCTAGGTGTCTTTATAGACCTAAAAAAAGCATTTGATACAATTAGCCACAATATGCTTTTAAACAAGTTGAGAGATGCAGGAATATCAGGAACAGCACATAAAATTCTTAGGTCGTACTTAGAAAGCCGGAAACAAGTAGTCAAAATTGAAAACCATGTAAGTTTGCCTGCTAAACTAACATACGGAATTCCTCAAGGATCGATTCTTGGCCCCCTGTTGTTTTTAATTTATATTAATAATATAAACAATGTTAAAACATCAGGCACCATTACATTTTACGCAGATGACACCTGTCTCTTTTATTTTGGACCCAACCTGATAGATATCGTGAAAGAGGCACAAAATGATTTAAATATTTTAAACAACTGGTTTCTATCTAACTTATTAACTATTAATACGAAAAAAAACATCATACATGATCATTGCTGCAAAAAATAAGAAGATTGACCATCAAATCCAACTAACAATAAATAAAGAAAATATTACAAAATCAAGTGGTGAAAGATATTTAGGCCTCTTTTTGGACACAAAATTAACATGGAAACACCATATTGCATATATTAAATCCAAAATATCTCCTGTTATTGGTGCACTACGTCGAATGTCCTTTTGCATCCCTAGTAAGGCTCGAGTAATGATCTATAACGCTCTAGTTAGACCTCATATAGAATACCTGATTGAGATATGGGGCACTGCTTCGAAATCGAATATCCAAGAAATTCAAGTCTTGCAAAATAAAGCAATAAAAACACTTTATAACTACGACTACCTAACACCAACACTTAACATCTACAAGGATACCAAAATCCTAACAATTAGACAACTATACATTCTTAAAACTTGTATACTAATACATAAAATCATAACACAAGGTACACATTCACAATTAAGCTTCAAAGAAAAAACCTATACATACAACGCTAGGAAACGAAAAAAACTAGAAGTGACAAAGCCTAGAACCAACTATGGTAAGAAAAATATATTATATGAAGGTATAAAACTTTATAATGAAATACCTGATGATATTACTAAAAGTGATAGCTTGTATAAATTAAAAAAAAATATTGGAGATTACATTAGGGTAAAGTACTGACTCTAATGAAGTTGTCTGTATATCTTTAGTTTTATACTACTGTAATATGTGTTTTATACTACTGTGTATTGAGATCACAGAGATACTTAACTAATTTATTGTGTTGTTACATTTTCTCATTATGTAAGTGAACTGTATTGTTCTTTTTATGAGAAATAAATGTCTCTAAACCGAATAAATAAATAAATAGAATGAAAAAAGTAGAATTAAGTTTTAATATTCGTATATTCAAGAATAATAGTTTTTCTGGATAAAATATACATTTTTCTGTAGCCGTAACTAATAGTTCATAATGATCGGTTCAGGATAACAACCGTACCGTTTATTTTATTTTTTTATTTTTCGTGTATTAGTGACGTTTATAATTATATTATTGACTAGCTGGTATACGCGACTTCGTTTGCGTGGAATTTGAAAAGCGCTTCTTTAGTGGTTTCGATTCCTTGACCGGGCAAAGTTTTATAGGGATTTTCTAAGAGGCAAAATAACATAAGTTATTCCTTTTGTAGACAGCTACCTGGTAGTAAAATATTATCGAAATTGGTCCAGTCGTTTAGAAGATTACCTGAACAAACAGACAGACAAAAAAAATAAACAGGTTTTTAGGCATAGGTATTGTGCAAATAACCATGTGAGAATGAAAAAAACCTATAAATTTGACATTACAAACAGATTAAATTTCGTTTATTTGTATAGATGATTTTAAGTTATCATTTATTTTTCGTTTGTGACTTTATTTTTTAATGATTTTACAATTTTTTATGCAATTTTCAATGATGACTAGAAAATTTTTGCATGTCGGTATGACTAAACTATAGCACTTAGATATGTCTTCTATAACAACTTATGTACAACGTTTAACGGCAAATAAACTATTCTATTCTATTCTACCAACAGGCTGAGTTATTCTCTCACTTGTAATAGGAGAGTAAGCAGGCTACTCACTTTCCGTTTGTCAATCTCAGGTATAGGAACAGCAACTGTTAAATGGAATTACCAAAGATACAAAAGGTAACCGCTCTATCGACAAATATCTCCTTCTCAGGTGTAGAAAGTTACTTGGAGTGGGAATTCTCTCGCTTAGTACCATGATTGCGGCCATGGTGCTGAGCGAGAGCACGTGGAACTCCGCCGTCTCCTTTTGCTAGGAAGTTATGCTTGCGAAGGAGATGGCGGAGCGGGACCGGGAGAGGTTTAGTACTCTCCCGGTCCGCCAAGCCCGGGAACAGGCTAGATACCGCAGTAGACTCAGGCGCCGGAGGTCGCAAATGACCTCTGTCCTACATAAGCGCAGGCCTGGGGGCGACAGGTGATTCCCTAGCAGAAGCAGGCCGGGATGGCTGTGCAACGCGCTGTGGAGCGCCGTTTAGGTTGCAGAAGGGAAACACCGTGGTTCCCAAACACGAGGGGGTCATCTACAGGCCGTAGATGACCCGGGGTCCATCGGGGTTCCAGGGATTTGCTTCCTAGGGTACACCTGGTTCCCCGACTACTGTCATCATCGGTTCATGTCCGACATAACCACCGGTAGCCACCGAAGGGATTTCCGGACAGATAAAAAAATACAATCTTCGCTGGAACGAAGTGAAATTAAGTATCACTTAACTCTACTTAAATATTTTATTTCCAGCATTATTCTTGAAAAAACTGGACTGGAAATTCAACATAAGGCTATAATTCATTTACAGGGAAGGTAAACAGTTACGAACAAGGTTAAAAGAACACTATGAACTTATACAAAATGGAGATAAAAGGCTCCTGTCTTGATCGTCGCGCCACCCCTGCCTCGTAATTCATTACGACATTATCAAGGGAAGAAATTGTTTGGAAAACATCAACTCGGAGCTGGCTGGAGAAAGTGTATAAGTGAGATTTAACTTTTATTGGACATGGCCAAATAAAAATTAAATTAAATCATCATCATCAGCCTATCGCAGTCCACTGCTGGACATAGGCCTTTCCCTTTGCACGCTACTTAGATTTTACTTATTTCGAAACTTCTATCTAACTTTTTTTGTCCGTGTGGTGACGGATTTAGAATATAGAGTGTCACTACCCCTATTCATCCCTTGGGTATCGTAAGAGCCGACTAAGGGAGCAAACTACGCAGGACAACAGCACTGCAGAGAGAAGGAAAACTTGCCACAAACCCATTTTTTTTTTTTTTTTTTAACGTGTGGAAATCCCCTCGGACCGTCATCCCTCCGGGGTTTGCGGCGGGGTGGTGTGTCGGACTCGGACCGACTAAAACCACACGGTGTGCCACTCTGCGCCTGTAACAGGAGGGATCCGGGAACAGCTGTTGTTAAGACATCCGGACCCCTCCTAGCGCCAGCCCGCTCCTGGTGCGGGCTCCGTCTCAGTGTTTTTCCTCTCTTTATAGGCGACGTCCGGCACACGCGGACGCCGCCCCCTCGCGGCTGGCCAAACTAATGCGGGTGGAGGGGAAACCCACCCCGTCCACCCGCGGCCACACTCAGGGCGGCATGAGGCTGTGATAGGCGCTACCGGCCATGGAGCGTACTACGGCCGGTAGCGAGAGATCCACTCCGATGACTGCAGTGAGGGCCCGGCGCTGCGCCGCCCATGCGGGGCAGACCGCCAGCGTGTGCTGGGCCGAGTCCACACTGCAGTCGCAGTGGTGGCAGGCGGGACTCAGTTCCCTCCTAGCGACCGTGTGCAGGTACTTTCCGAAGCAACCGTGCCCGGAAAGCACCTGCGTCAGCCGGAAGGAAAGGGTCCCGTGCTGCCGCCCTGCCCACTCGGCGATGACCGGCTGGAGAGCCTCCACGGCGGCGAAGCCAGCGCGTGGAGTCTCCAGCCGGAACGACCAACGAGCCATCGTGGCTCGGCGAGCGGCTTCGCGCCACTCGCGCACATCCTCGGGCGGAGGGCGAAATCCGCTCTCCGCCCGGGAGTCAGCCACTCGCCGATGAACTTCGGCGAGCACTTCCGCCTCCAAATACCACGGGGGAGTTCCGGCCAACGCGCATGCCACCTCCGTAGAAACGGTGCGGTAACCGCGTATGGCTCTGACCGCCATTACCCTCTGAGGGCGCCAGAGGCGTACCCTATTCTGGGCGGTCAGAGCCGCCGCCCACACCGGTGCACCGTACAGTGCCATTGACCGGACAACCCCCGTGTACAGTCGTCTTGTCGCGACGCTGGGTCCACCCATATTGGGCAAGAGTCGCCCTAGGGCAGACGCAGCGCCGACCAGCTTTGGAGCAAGCTGTCGGAAGTGCTCGTCGAAGAGCCACCTCCCGTCGAGGATCAGGCCCAGATATTTCATCTGGGCCCGAACCGGTACGAGGACCGAGTTGACCACGATTGAGGCGCCAGGGGGTGGACCACGACGGGGCCCATGAAATAACAGGGCCTCCGTCTTATCTAGGGCCACCCGTAAGCCCAGCGCCTCAATGCGCCCGACCACCAGGGAGACTCCCCCTGTGGCCAGGCGCGCCGCCTCTTGGAAGTTTGCCCCCCGGGCTGTCACCAGGGTATCGTCTGCGTAACAGATTACACCCAGCCCGGGGGGGAAATCGGCGCGAAGGACCCAGTCGTACCCTATGTTCCACAAGAGGGGTCCAAGAACAGACCCCTGTGGAACCGTGTGCCGACTCCTCAAATTACCTTCTCGGTCCTCGTACACGACGGTACGCTCCTCTAAATAGTCTGCCACCAGCCGCCTCAGGTACTTTGGCACCCCATGATAGTGGAGTGCTTCCCTGATGCAGCTGAATGGCAGACTATTGAATGCGTTGGCGATGTCTAATGACACCGCCAACAGCACGCCGCCACAGCTCACGGCCTCTTCGGTCACGGCCCTCAGGCCCAACACGGCGTCGACTGTCGAACGCCCCGCCCGAAAACCAAATTGGGGCCCACCTCGCAGAGGTGCCGGACGATGCGGGCAGAAAGAACCCTCTCAAACAATTTGCCCGCCTCGTCCAGCAGCACGATGGGCCTATAGGCCGCGACCGAATCGGCAGGCCGTCCCGGCTTCCTCAATAGGACCAGCTTCCCGCTCTTCCAGCACTCAGGGAAGCGTCCCGACGCCAAGCTAGCGTCGAACACCTCCCCGAGGCGGTCTGCCAAGTGGTTGAGGGCCAGGGCCAGCACTCGGGCCGGTACCCCGTCTGGCCCAGGGGCGGTGTTCTTGGAACGGATCCGTAGAACAGCCGCCCCTACCTCCGAATCCCGGACGGGCGGAACATTTTCCTCCCCGTGCTCCCCGTCGTCTCCGGCCAAGGAGGCCATCGCCGGGGGAGTGTGTTCCGCTCGTTGCGGGAAAAGGCCCTCAACCACTTCTCGCAGGAAGCTGGGCTAGAGAGTCTCCGTAAGGGGGGGGGGCCCGACGCGCGGAGCTTTTGTCGCACCGCGCGGTAAGGGCGACCCCAGGGGTCACGATTAAGACCCTCCAGCATCTCCTGTCTCTTTTCTTCTTTGGCGCGGCTAATGGCCAGCTTCAGAGTTTTCCGCGCCCGTCGGTACTCCTCATGAAGCTGGTCCTCCTCACCGTCTCCACGGTGACGCCGCCGACTGCGCGTGTAGGACCTCCGGGCACGTGTACAGGCCGCACGGAGGTCCGCCAGCTCCTGGGACCACCAGTAGACCTCCTTCCTTGGAGGCCGACGACCCCGAATGCGGGGCATGGCCGCATCGCATATATGCGTAATCGCATCGCGAAAGCGACCAGCCCCCACGTCGACCTCCTCGGTCGGAGCCTGAGGAGACAGCCACGAGTGAATTATGGCTGCCTCCTCTAGTAGGTCCCGGTTCAGTTTGGCAACAGCCCACCGCGGAAAGCGGGATAAACGCCGCGCCACGTGACCCCTACTGGAGTCCTGGGTCCGGGAGAGCTCAAATCGGATATACAGGTGATCCGAGAGCGTCTCAACCTCTTCCAGGACACGCCAGTTCCTTACTCGTGCGGCGAGGGCAGGGGTAGCGAACGAGAGGTCCACTATCGACCCCCCCTGCTGTCGCACGCACGTGTTGGTGGAGCCTCTGTTTAGAAGACAGAGGCCCACCGAGGCCGCCCACTCCTCTACGGCCTCGCCCCTTGCGTCCGTCCTGGGGGAACCCCACGCAATGGACTTTGCGTTGAAGTCCCCCAGCACAAGGACGTGCCCAGACGCTAGTCGCCGTATCGAGGTCTCCAAGCTGGTTAGGACAACCTCGAAGTCGTTCAAACTCCGGTTGGGGGAGAAATAGACACCATATATGGTGATCCCCCCCCACTCGACGGCAACATATCCAGTGCCCTTGTCTCTTAGCGACAAGGGCGGGGAATGAGCCGTCGTGGAACCGACGCGTCGTGGAACCGACGGGCCACAAACCCTATACCAACCCGTCTGGCCAGCGTAGTATACTCGTAGTAGGCCAAAACCTCCTTTCTAAGGAGAGGCTTATGTCCGGCAGTAGACTATTAAAGGCTGTTGATGATGATGAACTAACTTTTTTTTAGGCTCCAAGTGAAAATAGTACGTTTGTAGGTATACCATAATATGTATAACCGACAAAGAAACTTGAAAAGCTTTATTTACTCAAAGAAAAACTTAAGCATCCTTATTGACGTTGGCAAGATTTAGATATCTAACTAAATTTAGAGCTGTATGGGTGATATCTCAAATGATTTTAAAGTGTGAAGTGTTCTCACTAAAAAAAAATTAGCCAAACAACATTAATATAGAAATAAATTAATACAGAAAATCATAAACAAAATTCAACGTCCTCGGCTTCATAATGTGAGCAAAGTCTTCAAATTTAAATACTTATAATATTTTTCCACTCAACCTCTTTAGGGTGCCGCGTAAAGGGATTCTGACAGATGACAAGCGATCCCTCCAGCGGGTGTTTGTCCTTCTATTAGCAAAGAAAACATTGTCTACTTCTCCAGTTCGGTCGGAAATCAATTTAGAGAAATTGTCGATTAGTTTCGATATTGACTAGAGTGGTGTTAGTGGGTGTGTACGTAATTTGTTGCCTATTATGTGTGTTTGATTGATTTTGAAATTTTCATAGAAGGCCATCTCATCAAAAACTAGGCAGAGTCTGTACTACTATGACCAGACTTCAGATAACCATACTTAGATATTTCTAAACACGTACATGTCACAGACAAATTAAACAGAACAATTGATCGTGTTCATCACACAATATTTGTCCTAGGTGGAAATCGAACCCACGACCTCTGGCTTAGCAGTCAGGGTCACTAACCACTAGACCAACAGGCCAGTGGGCTTAATGTATACATATATAAAATTTAACAAACATAGTGAGTAAAAAGTATCAATTTTTTATTGCCTCAGTCAACAACCCGGCTCTTTTATACGGCTTTAGTTACCAAACAAAAATCTGATTATATCTCTAAGAACTTAATAACGCCTGTTTTATTTCATAATTTATTATTTTAGTTATATTTTATTTTTACACTTCCTGCATTACAACTTGCACGAGGCGGACTTAATGCCACATGGAATTATCTACCAGTCAACCAATGATTTTAATTTACCAGTGCAGTAATTATTGTAGGTTATATGCTGCCTAGTGTCGACTATACGTACGGTTTGGTTTTATGAATAGTTCATAGTGAAGTGAATGGAGGATTTATCTCACGAATCACGTCAAGTTTTACAATATGAGCCAATAATGAGAAATTATTACATTAATTATTTTAAAAGCATAAAGTAAAGTAAGGAAGCCATAATATAATCTACTAGAGAGACTACTAGAGACAAGATCGCAAAGTAAAATGTATGCTGTATTTGGAAGGCGTTTAAATTTTGATAAACTGTAACTTTTAAGAGACGAAACAATATATCTTTGACCTTTCTGTCCTTATAGGTCTTTGTAGAAATTGACAACTTGCTTATCATGTTACTGATAGGTGTTAAAATTTAGTAGATCCCGTAAAAACGTAAAGCAATATTTTTTTCAGACACTCGTGTTCTTATTTATTTTTATTTTACATAATTATTGTTAAAGTTCTAATAACAGGGCTATAAATAAAATCATAAGGTAGCACAACTCCCACATGTTTTCAGAAGAGCTGAAATTAATGTAATAAATACATGTAAACATGTTATATAATCTTATAAAGGCTTAATGGGTAGACCATTAAACCATTTCGTCGGCGGTTTGTCGAAATCATTAAGAATTCAATTTGGAAATTCTGGGAATTAATTATTTTTTTTTATAAATTTTGTTTGCTGTTAAAATAAATATATAACAGAGAAATAAATTATGTGTTGTGTAAACTAATATCTGGTTGTTAACGAAAAGCCTAGTGGCATGTTCGCTAAGGTGGAACGAAACTTGAACCCGAGTACATACAACTTTCTGTATACGCAGAAAATGCACCGACTGTCATGCAGCGACCTGCTGACCATGTCTTTTCATGGGAAGTCGTCGTCCGAACATACATAGCACTAACAGGCAAAACGTCGTGTAGAAGAAACTGGTGATGACGGGGAGTTGCATTGGATGACGGGACCCTTTTCGGGTACGACGATTCCCGTCACTCAGTCACCCGATACGGAAAAGCAGAAAAATGCAATGCTAATTCTCCCTCCTCTTAATAAAGATAAACAGAGAACCATGAACCATTGTCCGTGTGGTGACGGATTAAGAATACAGAGTGTCACCACCCCTATTCATCCCGTGGGTGTCGTCAGAGGCGACTAAGGGAGAAAACTACGCAGGACAACAACACTGCAGAGAGAAGGAAAACTTGAACAATCCCTATGCCAACCCGTCTGGCCAGCGTGGTATAGTAGGCCAAAACCTCCTTTCTAAGGTGAGGCCTATGTCCAGCAGTGGACTTAGTCCGTAGGTGGATTTTAGTCCGTCGAGGTGTCGGAGTCCTTCAAACAGCGGAGGACATCGGTTAGGACCTTCCAACCCGTCAACAAAAACTGTTTTTCAAATCTGTATAATGAGCACGATCATTTGTTCTGTGTCTTGGCGTAATTTGTCTATGATGATCTTCTGCAGTATTGCAGTTTAGTTACTGGTTTTTCCAGTTGATTTAAAGATAACAAACATGTTTATTCGAGTGTGCAGTTCACTTGAAGTTGCCTTGACGGACTATTGAAATTTGTTACAAAATTAAACTTAAAAATGTCACTCGAATTCATCTATATCTATTTTTTACAATATGGACCTGGTCTGTTTAAGGGTCTGGTGAGCCGGGAGAGGGTTCTAAGTCCCTCCCGCTCCCATTTCGCCCCGCAGGAGGAGTTAGTCGCTCTGTACCATGGTTGCAGTCAGTCATGAGGTCAAGCCTCTGCTCCATACACGCTGGATATTCTGGTAGCGTGTAAAGCATAATGTCCACGTAACTTGCCATCGTAGTGGCAGCATCCGGGCATTGGTTCTTTCCGGATCAGACACAGGTGACCTCAAAAGCATCCTTTCCGTCAGCCATTATCAGTACGTCCCGTGTTTCCTATCCAGCCATTCCTCTATAATGCTTCTTAAAGTTACAATAACATCGTGCCAGAATTAAGCCGCCCCAAAATATCCCGAACGTAAAACTTTCACCCGGTATAGGATATTTGGGATTGCCGCGCCTGCATCTCGAGTGACTCAAATTATATTTCTTGTGTTTAATAAAGTAATTCGAAGCCTATAAACATTTGGATTACAGCGATCAATAGATGTTACTATGATGAGTTAGTTTTTGATGAAAAAGCCTGTGTCTCAACGTGTTAAATTCGTAGGTAACCATGAATACCTCCCTAGCCTTTTATTATGGTATTGGGGTTAAACGAGCAGACAGATCAAAAAATGGTAAGCGACTATCACCGCCTTTGACCAACTCAAAAATCACAAATGTGATGCAGAACTGTAAGTCTCTCTAAACTAACTCTAACTCTAAACTCTCAGACATGGTTTTGGGTTCCCGCAACCTTACTCACTTCACAATGAATTGCTTAACATTGATTTTCTGTGAGGCCAGTAATTTCGGTTTAGCCAACTGATTTGTGCCAAAGCATGGCTCTCTTAGGAACATCCAACCCTTAATACTCTTCACTGTTCTATTAAAGAAAATATGTAAAAACAAAATATGCCGCGATGTTCATATACATATAATGAGACTGCTCACCAAAAACAAAATTAGATCATTAATGTAAATTAGTACCAGATGCTACACAAAATACGGTCAACATAATATTTCCTTTGTTTACTTTACGATTTTACTTACATTTAAACGAACCCCGTATAATATATATCATCCCATCGTATAAACGAAGTACAAAATATAAAATGAAAAGGTTCCAACCCTTAATATTAACATAAGAATTTCATCAGCGTAGCTATGTGTCCGGAGTATCCGGCTGTCCGAGCATCACTCAATGTCCAGACGGATCTCATATCCGGACAACCCTCCCATTTTGGTAACGAGTAACGTAAACTATTCAATGACTATACCGGAATGCGTTTTGACGGTTCGTACGGCTATTGTAATGAGTTGTGTGTACGAAATAATGTATTCGTCTGCAAATTTATGTTAAGTAATTTAACGGAGTAGCATTTTAATCTAATAAAATCTAAAACCAATAAATGAAATAAGAATCTAATTACCGGGGTTCGAAAGCCACTGGCAAAAGGCCTAATGACGGAATACTGTGTGGTTTTAGTCGATTCAAATACTTCACACCGCCTTACCTGGATTGGTAATGGATAGATGGAGAAATGGATGTTAAGGTTGGTTAGTTGGGCTAGATAAATAATAATAATAATATTCTACCACATACACACAACGCCATCTAGTCCCAAACTAAGCAGAGCTTGTACTATGGCTACTAGACAACTGATATAAATACATATATACTTTTTTTTTTGTAAAACATACATATTATACATAGAAACACCCAGACCAAATCAAACATCAAATGTTCATGCGCACAAATGTTTGACTTTAGCGGGAATCGAACCCGCGACCTTTGGAATAGCAGTCCGTTACACAAACCACTACGCCATCCGGTCGTCTAAAGTTATACGTGTGGACGGTTGCACGGATGACGTATTGGTTCAAGCAGTCGTCTCACCGCTTCCTACTGCGCTGATTTTTGGGGATTCCATCCCACAAGAGAAAAAACTTTGTGTGATCCACAAATTGTTATTCTGAGTCTGGGTGTTTTTTGTCTGTTTAATGAATGTTAGCAATGTCCTCTGCGACCGTCTGGCCAGCGTGGTCTGGTCCAGCAGTGGACTATTAAAGGCTATTGATGATGATGATGAACCACAAGTAAATGTGGTATCCACCCTCGTATGCTGAACCACTTTAAACTAGTATTTTCCTCTATAAAGTGTCAAAATGTAGCACTAAAATATTTATCTATTGACTACTTATCTGGTCATGAACTAACGGTACTTGCTATAAAGTTTAGCGGTTTTACATTACCTAAAAAAATTAATGATATTTTATGTACCTTTTGAGTGTTCATCATGACATCAACAGTATAAAGATTTATTAGAAAGCAGGTTTTGGCCTACTATACCACGCTGGCCAGACGGATTAGTATAGGGTTTGGGGTGCTGGGCTAGAAAACCTCCTCGTGGTGCACCCTGGAAACGCTGGCGATGGTACTGTTCCCTCCTTGTCCTCTTGGAGGAGAGGATTATCGCCAGCGGCCAATATTCTAGCAGAAGAGGCAGCCGTTCATCGGCTCTCGGGCAAGGCCTGGTCCAGCAGGGTGGGCGTGTCTGCCGGTTGCCCTGCTGGCTCTTCGCTCTTCGGAGCATGGAGGAGAAACCTCGGTAAAAAAACCGGATGGCGGGGCCCTGTAGGGGCCACAGTTTCTCCGCTGACAGCGGTGGAGAAAGGAGGACGGGCTCGGCGTGTACTTACACTACCACCGAGCAGGCAGGGGGACGTAGTCTCCCTGTCAACCGTCGGCATATCGTAATCCCGAGAAGAGCGCTGTGGTTAAGTCTCGCGGCTCTGATCGGGGGCGAGGGTCTTGGCTTAACCGCCCGGACCGCGAGGAAGATAACCTCTCTAAAAAATTCCCCGAATCCCGTGTTCTGGTGCGTGGCCAGGGGATGCATGGCTGATGGGAAGTTCAGTCGCGAGCGCACTCCAAGCCGAGGTACCTGCGGACCCCTCGGTTGGGTTAAAAACTTACGCTTGCCCGGGTAATGGGGGATCTCTGCCCGGGTGGACCTTTAGTTCTCCCCCACTCGTGGGATTTACTATGGATAATTTGCAAAAACCAAAAAAGACGATCGGAACCAAACAACCAACGAAAAAGGCAAGCCTAACGGAAAAGGAAGCACAGCGAAGGAAGGAAAAGCAGAACAGTGGAGCGGATGGGTCGTCCACTGAGGGCGAGATGGTGTCGGGAACGCCTATCTCGATAGGGCTCCCAGAGGTCAGTCTGACTCTGGTCACTGGGAGCCGAAGAGCATCGGATCGGCTGCGTTCCGGATCCGCCGCTTCATCGGATGGCGCGGAGGCCATGGAAGCGGAGCGGAGCGACAGCCGGAAACCACCATGCCACCAAAGGTGGCAAGCAGCCGCCGAGGGAGGGCGCGCAAACCGGCCTCGGTCGCGATCCCGTCAGGCTCCGCGTTCTCCAACGCGGAGTCGTACAGGAACGTACGGGTGGACGGCGAGGCCGTAGCGGAGGAGGAGATCGCGGATCTCCTGCTCAAGGTTCGGGAGCCGGTGGGGGGAAATGCCCCCCAGGCTCCCGTGTCCGTGCAGGAGAGGGCGAAAGCGGCGGTGGCCGTCATCGACAAGGTGGCCACCAA
>CADEBD010000503.1:0-75759 GCA_902825455.1 Arctia plantaginis
CCGGAGGGTAAACCGGGGGGGAAAAACCTTGGGGTCTGTACCAGAAGGCCACAAAAGAGCAAGCACGCCGTCTAAGACTGACTGTCTTGACCCCGAAATCTGGGACCCTACGAATGGATTAGCACTCATATAATTAAACAGGTTCCAGAAACAAATAGGTTTAAGTAGAATTAAGAACATACTCACCACCTTAGTGTGGGTACTTTAAACAGACTACATATTACGAAATTCAAATTACACGACAATCAAAACACTTTTTAAGGTTGGAAGACACGAGATAGCAGAGTGTCTCCCGTGGCAGAAAGCCGGACTTATATATCCTCGGTTCAGGAATCTTCCAGAAGTTAACCCCTCCTCATCATTTCACTTTGACATTTACATTGAGAAATAAAACAACGCTAACAAAATCAAACGTAACTTGCTTTCCACCATAGCTGAACACTCCCAATACCTATGCAATTTGACATGATAGAATAACAAAACAGATTAAAAAAGGAAGTCTTTTTATCAATCTATCATGTCTCAAACCAACGCCATCTAGTGGTCCGAAAGTGAACAAAGGAGATCAATACCGTAGCTACAAACTACTTTAGATAAATCAACAACAAAGCGATGCGGCCAAACAGGTGCCGCTTTTATCAATATCGTACGTATCACAAATGCACAAAAAAAATTACTGTTACAAAGGTAACCTGACAATAATTTTGGACCCTAATACACACACGAAAAAACCATGTTACACGATGTAGATTTTTATGATAGTTAGATTGCTCATAACTATAATGTAGGCGCTCACGCTTGCAATGACGCCTCAACACCTACTAATTCTAACGCCAGCCAATTTTTTCGTGACCAACAAGAATAATCATGTCAATATTTGTTATTATAATAATTATAATTATATTCCTTTGTCACTTGGTAACAGATCATATAACTGGTTAGTTGATACGGGTGCGTCACTTACCGCCATTAAATATGAGACATTGAATCAGAATAATATTCCATTCCAAATAGGGAAGGTAACAATAAACGGAGTGTGTGGTGAACTCTGCTCTGTAGGTTTTGTTGATTTAAGATTATCATTTAAGGACATAGTATTTATACACAGGTTTCATGTTTTCCGAGATTTATGTTGCGTGACTGATGGAATTTTAGGTTTAGATTTTTTGAGGAAATATAACGCTAAATTGAATTTAGAATTATATATTTTAACTTTATTAAATAATGGCACTGAAATTTGTTTATCTTTACAACCAAGTGTGAGAGGAGAAAAATTTATTCACTTATCGCCCAGATGTGAATCACTGCATTTTGTATCGACCAGTTTGAAAGATGAATGCGTGATTTTACCTAAACAATTATGTGAAGGTGTTTTTATGGCTGGGTGTATTGCAAGCCCCAAGAATGGTAAAATACCTATTCAAATACTAAATACGCGAGAGGAGACTATTAGTTTGAGTTTTTTTTTGTCCTGAAGTAGAAAACTTGAAGGATTATTCATTACTTTTTTTCGGTAAGGCTACCATCAATGTGGATAGAGTGAAAAGGTTATTGAAATTAAGTTATTTAAATAAGGAAGAACAGTTGGAAATTGAGAAAATATGTGCAAAATTTTCTGATGTTTTTCATTTAGAAGGTGATAGATTCCCAACGTGTAACATTTATCAGCAATCAATAATATTAAAACCTAATACTGTGCCCGTTTATAAAAAACAATACCAATTGCCAAAGTCTCCAAGAGGAGAAATTCAAAAACAAATTAGTAAAATGTTACAGGACGATATCATTAAAGAAACAACAAGTGAATGGTCAAGCCCTATACTTTTGGTGCCGAAAAAATCAGATTCTACAGAAAAAAAATATTGACTAGTAGTAGATTATCGAAAATTAAACGAAAATATTGCGGATGACCGTTTCCCACTCCCTAACATAGTTGAAATTCTCGATTCGCTATCAGGTGCTATTTATTTCAGTCACCTTGACCTGCAAAATTGTTACTATCAATTTGTTTTAGACAGCAGACAATGCACTGCTTTCACGTTTGATAAGCAATATCAAATGAAAAGGATTCTAATGGGTCTTAAGACCAGCCCTAGCGCATTTTCAAGGGCAATGTCTATAGCGTTATCAGGTTTAAATTACGATAAATGTCTTCTGTATATGGATGATTTAGTCTGCATTGGACGTAGTTTAGAAAATCTTAATAGATATTTTTTCTAGATTACGAAAAGTTAATTTAAAATTGAACCCCAGTAAGTGTAAGTTTTTAGTTAAAGAGTTATTGTATTTAGGACATGTAGTTAGTGCGGATGGAGTAAAACCTGACCCTGAAAAAACAAAAATAATAGAAAATTATCCACTACCAAAAAATGCTGATGATGTAAGACGATTTGTAGCTTTTTCAAACTATTATCGCCGTTTTATTCCAAATTTTGCTGAAATAGTAATTCCTTCAAACAAATTATTAAGAAAAAATGTCGAATTTATTTGGACACATGAATGTGCCAAGTCATTTGAATTATTAAAAAATAGCTTAGTGTCTCCACCTTTATTGCAGTACCCAGATTTTTCGGATGACAATGAATTTCAGTTGTACACAGACGCATGAGGAACTGCAATAGGTTCTGTTTTATGTAATAAACTAATAAGGATGGTCGCCCAGTAGCGTATACAAGTCGTATCTTAAATAAATCTGAATTAAACTATGCAAACATAGAAAAAGAAATGCTAGCTATTGTTTGGTCTATTAAATATTTCCGACCTTATTTGTTTTGGAAAAGGTTTACAATTTTCTCAGATCATCGCCCTTTAATATATTTATTTAACATGAACAATCCTTCAAGCCGATTGACTAAATTTCGTTTACTTTTGGAAGAGTATGATTTTGTGATTGAGTATATAAAAGGTAAAGACACTGTTGCTGCAGACACATTATCTAGGATACGAGTTACATCAGAAGAGTTGAAAGAAATGAGTGAACGGATAATTAATGTTATGACAAGAAATCAACGAAAGAAACTGGAAGGTCAGAAAGTTATTCACCCAAATTAGCAAACTTTGCCGAGCACAACCACTAACATTCGGCCTGATCAACCGAAGGTTGTGGAAATGTTTACAAAGCCGTCAAATTCTGTTGAATTATTATTAGTTTCTCGGAGAAAAATGAATATTATGAATGAATATTATATATATATTATGAATATTATGAATGGTCCAGATAGATTTTTATATAATAAAAGTGAAATGAGATTGTATACTTGTCCAGACTTCCGATCATGTATCGCGCGAGACGCATATGTGAGTGAACTGGAGCAATATTGTAAAAAAATGAGTATAAAAGATCTCTTTATTATAAAACTTGCAAGTTGTAATGAATTTGTAAATTGGTTGTCAAAAGAAATAAATTATAAAAATCTATGGTCCGGACCACGACTACATATCCTAAAGGGGGTTAAGCGAATAATTTCTAATGATGACAAAAAGGTAATCATAAATGACTATCACATCCTACCAACTAGTGGTCATGCCCGAATAAGAAGAATGTTAAATAACATCAAAAAATCTTATTTTTGGCCGCGAATGGAACGTGACGTTACTGCTTTTGTAGTTAAATGCAAGAAATGCCAAATGCAAAAACATTATTTGCCCGTTAAAGAGCCTATGGTGGTAACTAGCACTGCCACAGGCGCATTTGATAGGATATTTTTAGATTTAGTAGGGCTCCTAGATAAGGATTATTATGGTAAGGTATATATTTTAACTATTCAGTGCGAACTCACTAAGTTCGTAGAAGCATATCCTTTAGATCGTAAGGACGCTGTCACCGTAGCAAAATCTTTCGTAGAAAACTTAATTCTCAGGTATGGTATACCGCGAAAAATCGCGACAGATAAGGGTTCGGAGTTCATAGCATCAACAATGAGTGAGGTTTGTAAATTACTTGGTGTTCAACAATTATTTTCAACCGTTTACCATCATGAATCTATAGGTGCGCTTGAAAATGCACATAAAAATTTAAATGCTTATCTTCGAATACAGACTAATAATAGTTCTAGAGAGTGGAACACCTGGGTTCCCTGTTGGTCTTTTAGTTATAATACTGCTGTACACACATCTACAAAATTTACGCCATACGAATTAGTGTTCTGAAAATTAACCTGTGTAAATTACCTACAAATTTGTCTCAACAAGTTGAACCTTTGTACAATAGTGATGATTATCCATTAACCTTGAAATATAGACTTCAAAAATCTCAGGTACAAGCTAGGGACTGAGGGCGCAGGCACGGCTCCTGCAGGCCCGACCGGCAAGGTGCTTCAGGTGCCTGTCGGTGGGTCACGTAGGGGTGCACTGCACGGCGGAGGCCACCGTAGGTGACCGATGCTTCCGCTGTGGCCAGCCCGGTCACAAGGCGGGTGGCTGCAACGCTCCGCTGCGTTGCTTTAGGTGCGCAGCGGGGGGCAAGCCTGCCGACCACCGGGTTGGTGGTAAGGCCTGTGCCCTATCGCGACCGAAGCCGGGAGGCCGACCTTCCGCCTCCGAGCCGCTGATCCAGACGGAGAGTGCCGCTGGTCAGCCGCAAAGTTCGCTGCGGGATGCGGGGATGGAAGTCCAGTGATGGATCCACATCTCCGCATCCTCCAGGTGAACGTAGGCCACGGTGCCGATGCTCAGGATCTTCTGCTCCAGAGCATGGCACAGTGGTCCATCAACATCGCCGCTATCGCCGAGCCATATGTCCATCGGTTTCTCGGGCCTGCCTGGGAGACCGACTTGGACGGCACGGCGGCCCTGGTGCACGGTACCGCAGCCGGCACTCCACCTCTTGCAGTAGTTGCAAGGGGACGGGGCTGTGTAGCGGCGATAGTTGGAGATATAGCGGTCGTGGCCGCTTATTTCACGCCGAACCGAAACCTAACTGAGTACGAGCAATGGCTCGCTCAGCTGGCCGTCGTCGTCGATGCCTGTCGCCCCCACCCGGTTCTTGTGCTGGGGGACTTCAACGCCTGGTCGCAGGCTTGGGGTTCCCTGCGCACGAACCCGAGGGGCAGGGCATTGGAGAACTGGGCTGAAAGATTCGGCCTAGTTCTCCTAAACCGGGGGGCCGTGGCCACG
This sequence comes from Arctia plantaginis, assembly GCA_902825455.1. NCBI lineage: Eukaryota > Metazoa > Arthropoda > Insecta > Lepidoptera > Erebidae > Arctia > Arctia plantaginis. The sequence continues at coordinate 5,116 of CADEBD010000503.1, forward strand.
TTCGTGACGGCGAGGGGTAGTTCGATCGTGGACATCTCGTTCGCATGCCCCTCGCTAGCGCGTCGTGTCCAAGGCTGGCGCGTCGTTGTCGGGGAGGAGACAGGTTCGGATCACCGATATATTCGGTTTGACGTCTCCGCCCCTGCAGATGGCGCGCCGGTCAGACCGGCACCACCTGAACCACGTTGGGCGCTCAAGCGCTTAGATCGCGACCTCCTCCTGGAAGCCGCCATCGTACAGGCCTGGGCTCCTGCGCCGGACAGGCCTGTCGACGTCGATGCTGAGGCACAGTGGTTCCGGGAGGCCATGACCCGCGTCTGCGATGCGGCGATGCCTAGGGCTCAGCCCAATACTGCAAGGCGCCAGGTCTACTGGTGGTCGCCGGAGATCGCACGGCTGCGTCAAGCCTGCGTGACCGCGCGCCGCCGGTGGTCCAGGTTCCGCAGGAGGCGTCGCCGCCCCGAAGATGCGGCAGCGAGAGAGGCGGAGCTGTTAGCGGGTTACAGGGTTGCCAAGAGGACCCTTCAGGCAGCGATAAAGCGGGCCAAGAGCGAGGCCCGCCGCGAGATGCTGGAGACACTGGAGCGGGATCCGAAGGGGACGCCCCTACCGTATGGTTAGGGGCAAGATGCGCCCATGGGCCCCGCCGCTCACACGGTGTCTTCAGCCAGAGCTGCTTGAGAGGGTCGTTGGCTCCCTGTTCCCAACGCGAGTGGTGGAGCATACTCCGCCACAGATGGCTCCGCCTCCGGCGCTTGAGGCGCCTAACGTGGATGACGACGACGTGCCTGAGGTCACTGGGGTGGAACTAAGGGTGGCGGTGTTACGGCTTAAAGCCAAAAACACCGCCCCGGGACCCGATGGCATTCCTGGCCGAGCGTGGGTCCTGGCCTTAGTCGACGAGGCTCTCGAGCCCCGACTGCGAGGGTTCTTCAGCGCATGCCTCGAGCGGGGCCAGTTTCCGAAATTGTGGAGGACGGGGAAACTGGTCCTCATCCGAAAGGAGGGGCGCCCGGCGGACTCACCGTCCGCCTACCGGCCCATAGTGTTGCTTGACGAGGTGTGCAAGCTCTTTGAAAGAGTGATTGCAAGGCGCCTCGTCAAGCATCTCGTGATGGTTGGGCCGGATCTGGCGGACAACCAGTACGGTTTCCGTCAGGGGCGCTCCACCGTGGATGCGATCATGCGCGTGAAGGCTCTGGCGGAGGAAGCAGTCTCCCGGGGCGAAGTGGTGTTGGCGGTGTCCTTGGACATCGCCAACGCGTTCAACACTATGCCCTGGAGCTGCATCAGGGAGGCGCTCGTGTATCACGAAGTGCCTCTGTACCTCCGCCGCATAGTCGGGGCATATTTGTCGGAGAGAGCCGTCGTCTACCCCAGTAGGACCGGTCTCGGTAGGCGTGAAATGTCGTGCGGTGTTCCGCAGGGGTCGGTGTTAGGGCCACTCTTGTGGAACATCGGCTACGACTGGGTGCTTCGTGGTGCCTTCTTGGATGGTGTCGCCGTCGTGTGCTACGCGGACGACACACTCGTGACGGCGCGCGGCAAGACGCACCACGAGGCAACCCTGAGGGCCACGGCCGGGGTTGCCCAAGTCGTTTGAGCGTATCCGGCGGCTGGGTCTCGAGGTGGCTCTGCACAAGTCCGAGGCCCTGTTCTTCCACGGGCTTCGGAGGAAGCCGCCTGAGGGATCTAGCCTCACGGTAGGAGGCACTCGCATCGGCATCGAGCCCTCGATCAAGTATCTGGGGCTCGTACTCGATGGCCGATGGGACTTCGGATATCATTTCCGAGGTCTGGTCCCCAAGTTGGTTGGGGCAGCGCGTGCGTTGGCGCGGCTGCTGCCCAACATGAAGGGACCCGATGACTCCTGCCGGAGACTCTACTCAGGGGTTGTGCGGTCCATGGCCCTTTACGGGTGCCCAGTATGGGCGGGGGCCCTGAAGGCCAGCAACGTCGCGATACTGCGGCGACCGCAGCGAATGCTGGCCATCAGGATCATAAGGGGGTACCGCACGATCTCCTTTGAGGCGGCGAGTCTCCTGGCCGGAACTCCACCGTGGGACCTGGAGGCGAGAGCCCTTGCAGCACTGTATCAGTGGCGCAAGGAGGCGCAGGAGTTGGGTCGATGCCCCGAGATTCGAGAAATCGATGACCGGAAATCCCAACTCCGCCAGGTCATCATAGGGGAGTGGAGGGAACGACTCGGGCAACCGAGCGCCGGGCACGCCGTCATTGCGGCGGTAAGACCCGTTATGGAGGATTGGCTCGAGAGGCGTCACGGGACCCTCTCATACCGATTGACGCAGGTGATCACTGGGAAGGGATGTTTCGGAGATCACCTGTGTCTGATCCGCAAGGAGCCAACGCCTGAGTGCCACCACTGCGATGGCCAGACCGTGGACACGGCTCTCCACACGCTGGCAGAGTGCCCGGCGTGGGTTGAGCAGAGGCGAGACCTCGTGGCGGCCATCGGAGTGGGAGTTCTCTCGCTCGATAGCCTGATTGCGGCTATCGTGCGGCGCGAGAGTGCGTGGAACTCTGCCGTCTCCTTCTGCGAGCAAGTTATGCTCGCGAAGGAGACGGCGGAGCGGGACCGGGAGAGGTTTAGAACTCTCCCGGCCCGCCAGGCCCGGGCACGGGCCAGGCAGCGCAGGCGACTCAGGCGCCGGAGGTCGCAGAACGACCTCCGTCCTCCATAAGCGCAGGCCTGGGGGTGACAGGTGAGGCCATCTGTCACCCTAGCAGAAGCAGGCCGGGGTGGCGGCGAGCGCGTTGCGAAGCGCGCTCGCTTTCAGGGAGCACAGGGAACATGGGGTTCCCACACGGGGCGGGGGTCGTCTACTCGTCTGTAGATGACCCGAGGTATGTCGGGGCACCAGGGCCTTCCTTTCTAGGGTATACCTGGTTCCCCGGCTATTAGTACCCGGCGAAGGCGTGCGGTTTTAGTCGGTTCGAGTCCGACATGCCACCGACAGGTGGTATCCGAGGGGATTTCCGCACGGAAAAAAAAAAAAAAAAAAAAAAAAAAAAAAAAAAAAAAAAAAAAAAGGTACAAGCTAGGGAAAATTTGTTAATGTCAAAAGTAGCCCGAAAACGTAATTCCGATAAGCAAATAAATCCAACTATTTACGAACCTAATGATTTAATTTAATTATGCAATGAAAATTGCAATAAATTTCAGAATGTTTATATTGGTCCTTTTAAAGTTTTAGAAGATGTGTCACCGAATGTTAAAATAATTCGAGACAATAAAATTGAAACAGTTCACAAAAATAGAACCAAATTGTATAGAAATTAAATTTGTAATATTTACCTAGTTTTATAACCTTTAATTAATTTTTTCCTTTTTATTTACCATAAATATTGTGTGTTTTTAGATCTAAGGAATTTTTATAATGAAAATAAAATAAATATCTTGTATTATTTTTATTTTTTTTTAAAGAAGGGGGGTGTAGTGTAGTAATATATGTATAATACGTATGTCTATCTTCAGATAAAAGTAGTGATCACTATTGGATTTTACTGGAGAAAAAATCTGATCGTTGATCTAACAACATCTTTAATTTCTCTCTCGACACCCAACCTTACAGGAGAACTGTTTATGGACGCAGGCTTCCAGCACTTTGGAGAGGAAGGGTAGTATAGAAATAGGACGAAAATGAGTGGAAAGAGACGGATTAGGAGTTTTAGGCAACGGGCGTACGTATCACACCCAACTGCTTGGGAATTGATAGATAGGATAATCTTCTTAATCTCTTCTTCTGCTACAGGACTTAACTAACAAGGGCTAGTTAGGGCGCGGTAGACTATTGATATAATTCAGAGTATTATGTGAAGATAGACTGTTCAACGTGAAAGAAGTGGTGAAGTGTTGGTTTAGGGAATCGAGACTTATGGATTGTGGAAAGTCTACATGTCGCGATACCAAGAGTTCCAAGAAACTTCCAGATGTCGGCAGGAGAGGAAGAGAAGATGTTATCAAGAATATGGCGGCGTTTGACGTTCCGTATTATCTGGTTACACCGATTTCTCGCAGACTTATACAGTTGCCAGTTAACCTCGACACGGTCCCTCTTATAAATCCTAAAGGCCCGATCTCGGCGTCTGATGGCTGTATACCCCTGGTCATCCAGGGTGCCAGCGGTCGTTTAAACCTAACTCTTTTCACCGGTGCATGGGTATCGTACAATTTAGTTACTGCTTCACGCTGACCTTGCATACGTGCACCTTGTCATCGATCGAAGTGGAATCGATCAGGGATGTCCAGTCAATGCTCGTCCAGTGTAGTCAGTGCATCGTCACTCATTTCGTCGATATCGATTCGTCTAAAGCAACGCCTGTACAGAATCCTAGGTTTAGGTTTTGGAGGTTTGAGGACGTAGGAGAGGAAAATGAGGTCATGATGTGAGAATCCGGGAGCGTCTAGTTGACCATAAGAGGAGAAGGATAAGGGAAGGATTGGAAGTAATGATTAGGTCGAGCCAAGTGTCCTCGCCGATACTATTGTGGTGAGTGGCATGTAGTGGCAGAACATGAAGGCTGACCGACTCTAGAAGGAGTTGGAGTTTACAGGCACGAGAGGACTTTTGATCTAGGAGATTGGTATTAAAATCACCCATGATGACATGACATGTGCATACTCTGCACCCAACGATTCAAGAGGTAATTCGACTTTAGTGAAATAGTGAATAGAACGGGGACAATAGACAACACCGAGCACTGCTTTAGCGCCCTTGACACAAACCTCTACAAAAAGGAATTCAGCAGAGGCAGCGGAAGAGGAAGATGAAATAATTTTGTAGGAAAAATAACTGCGTAGGTAAATAGCCACGACACCTCCCCTCCTCTCTATCCGGTCATTCCGGATATGAATAAACCCAGGTAGAGAGTAAGAGGTAGAGAGAAGGTGTGGTTTGAGCCAGGATCTCGGAAATCAAAACGTCATGAATATTTATTTATTTTATTTTATTTTTAACTTTTTGCACAAGTACATCGGCGGACTTAATGCCTAAGGCATTCTCTGCCAGTCGACCGATTGGGCGGTGCTGAGAAAGAATGAGGTAGGTGCATTTATGATAGGGTATAAACGATAGTGGTTTTGTTAAATACCAACTATCTTGGAATTTGGTGTATACGTCGTAATACCACACACATACACATACATATACATACTCATAAATATATACATACATACACATACACATATATATATACATACACATACACATATATATATGAGAAAAATAAAAAAAAATAAAAAAAATTAGCCGATGAACTAGGAGCTCGTTGAATCTGCCATTTCGCTCAGCAATAGCTCTTTCACTTTCGTCTTAAAAGAGTACCGATTTGTAGCCATCCTGACTTCGTGAGGAAGCGCATTCCATAAGAGGACAGCCTGGACAAAGAACGAAGAGCCGACAAACCCAGTGGTGTGAGAAGGACAGAGTAGAAGAAGATTGTTGGCCGAACGAAGGTTTCTGTTGTGGTTGTTGCATAACAATTGAAATTGTGTTGTTAAATAAGTAGGGGAAGGGGAATTGAGGATAGTGTACATAGTTGTGAGAGCGCGCATTTTCCTGCGTTGACGAATAGGTAACCATCTTAGTTGGGAACGAAAATAGGAGATATGGTCATACTTAAGAAGATTAAAGATGAATCGAATGCAGTTCTTGATGAGGCGATCTAGCTTGTTGAGAAGATCTGCATTCGGGTCATAATAGCACACGTCACCGTAGTCGATTAAAGGGAAGATAAGAGATTGCATGAGCGCTGTCTTAGTTTTCACGGGAAGAAAATTTTTCAGGCGATATAATGTTCTAAGAATGCCGGTAACCCTCTGGCATACGTATGTGACTTGATCGCGCCAGTTCAGGGTGCAGTCGAGTTGTAAGCCTAGGTCTTTCACCGATCGACAAACAGGTATAGTGATACCATTAAAATTATTTTGGGGAGCGTCTCAAAATTGACTCTGTTCATCGAACGCTGACTGCCAATTATTATTGCCTGACACTTTGTCGGGTTGACCGATAACCCAAACCTTTCAGACCAGTTTTTGATGGTTTTGAGATCTATGTTGATCTCGTCAATAACTATTGGTATGTCATCAACATTAGCTTGAGCATACAGTTGCAGGTCGTCAGCATACAGATGATACGCGTTACGAAGTTCAAGAGATTAATAAACACAGGGAACAATAAAGGAGAAAGTATACCGCCTTGAGGAACACCAGAGCCGACATCACACCAGCTCGAGGAGAGATCGTCGACACGAACGGACTGCTGGCGTCCCTGAAGATGAGATGAGAACCATTCCAGCGCTTCAGGCGAGATCTTAAGATAGGAGAGGATGGATAAGAGGATATCGTGGCTGACGGTGTTAAAGGCGTTTGAAAAGTCGACCAGAATTAAGACTGTCACTTTTGTATCTTCCAAAGCCACCCTGATATCACCAGTCACTTTGAGGAGGGCAGTGGTGGTGCTGTGGCCAGGCCTAAAACCAGATTGAAATGGGCTTAATAAGTCATTTTTGTAGATGAAACCCGAGAGAGAATATTGGTGTCAGAGAACGCCTCGTACAAATCAGTGACGTGGCAAGGGACACTTTGAGCATTTAGATGACACACATTAAATAACTGGCTGTTTTTGTTGCTATTAAATTTGTTGCGTAAAACACCACCGAAAGTATTTGTTACGGAGGAGAAGCTTTCATCACTCAAACAGGTTTCAGATTCACAGGCAGAAACATAACATTCACTATCTGAAGACACGAATACATAAAAACTATAAATATATATGAATACGATAAATTATTTTATTAAAAAAAAAAATGCATAACAATTAATTACGTGCAGAAGTTTGTATTTCACCACTACACCACAGCATACATCACTTGAAAAAACAAAAAAAAATGAAACAAAAAACAAGAACATAATGTACAGTTCACAACAACGTAAAGAGTACCCAATGCGAAACGACATATTTCATCGTGAAAAATGACCGAATGAGTGAACGATTAAGTCTATGCTAGTCATTCATTATTAATAAGTCATACACACAAACGTCAAGTCACAATGAACAGAGAAAGGGTTATATTAATATTCCTTTGAGGCGGCGAGTCTCCTGGCCAGAACTCCACGTTGGACCTGGAGGCGAGAGCCCTTGCGGCTCTGTATCAGTGGCGCAAGGAGGCGCGGGAGTTGGGTCGGTGTCCCGAGATTCGAGAAATCGATGACCGGAAATCCCAACTCCGCCAGGTCATCATAGGGGAGTGGAGGGAACGACTCGGGCAACCGAGCGCCGGGCACGCCGTTATCGCGGCGGTAAGAACCGTTATGGAGGATTGGCTCGAGAGGCGTCACGGGACCCTCTCATACCGACTGACGCAGGTGATCACTGGGAAAGGATGTTTCGGGGATCACCTGTGTCTGATCCGCAAGGAGCCAATGCCTGAGTGCCACCACTGCGATGGCCAAACCGCAGACACGGCTCTCCACAGGCTGGCAGAGTGCCCGGCGTGGGTTGAGCAGAGGCGAGACCTCGTGGCGGCCATCGGAGTGGGAGTTCTCTCGCTCGATAGCCTGATTGCGGCTATCGTGCGGAGCGAGAGTGGGTGGAACTCTGCCGTCTCCTTCTGCGAGCAAGTTATGCTCGCGAAGGAGACGGCGGAGCGGGACCGGGAGAGGTTTAGGACTCTCCGGGCCCGCCAGGCCCGGGAACGGGCCAGGTACCTCAGGTGACTCAGGTCCTCCATAAGCGCAGGCCTGGGGGTGACAGGTGAGGCCATCTGTCACCCTAGCAGAAGCAGGCCGGGGTGGCGGCGAGCGCGTTGCAAAGCGCGCTCGCTTCCAGGGAGCAGAGGGAACATGGGGTTCCCACACGGGGGGGGTCGTCTACCTGTTGTTGTAGATGGCCCGAGGTATGTCGGGGCACCAGGGACTTCCTTTCTAGGGTATACCTGGTTCCCCGGCTATTAGTACCCGAGACGGCGTGCGGTTTTAGTCGGTTCGAGTCCGACATGCCACCAATAGGTGGTATCCGAGGGGATTTCCGCACGGAAAAAAAAAAGGGTATATTAATATTCAGACTTTACAATAACAAAACAAAGGCCTAGAAGTCTACACAAAAGAAAACAATTTAAAAGAATGTGTTTCTCTAAAGGACATAAGGGTCCTGTTCACTCAATTTACGATTTATCCGTGTAATAATTTGTTTTCAACGTTTTCATTACCTTTTTTAATCTATCGTTTTTAAATATTTTAATTAATTGAGGAGATAGACATAAACAGTGGGACAGATTTATATAAATACATACTAAAATACACATACACATATAATTACTGAGTTACATACATACACAAACAATATATAAAACTTTATAGTTGCGATGAATCTGCTGGGGTATCCAGAATGCGAGCTCTGACTTTCGACTTAAATGAGATGCAGCTGGGTGCTATCCTGATTTCGAGAGGTAGAGCGTTCCAAAGAAGTACAGCTTGGATTAGGAACGAAGAGTGGACACACGCGGAAGTATGAGTGGGACATAACAGGAGGGGATTGTTTGAGGAACGGAGGGTTCTATTGTGATTAGAACGTAGAAATTGGAATGAGGATGTAAGGTAGGAAGTGAAATGGGTGAGTAGAGAATGGAATAAAGGGTGGTGGGTTTTCATTTTTTCAATTTCTTTTCGCACTTACTTAATAGGCTGCGCATTGTCGAAGTAATTTTCTTCAATAAGATATTAGACTAAGACTCAATGGCTTCCTAAATTATAACGCGTACACCATGCTCAGTTAATACGACGACCGGATGGCGTAGTGGTTTGTGTAACGGACTGCTATTCCAAAGTCCATGTGATTCATTTGTGTGCATAAACATTTAATGTTTAGTCTGGGTGTTTTTTCCATGTATAATATGTATGTATTTACAAAAAAAAAGTATATACGTATTTATATCAGCTGTCTACTAGACATAGTACAAGCTCTGCTTAGTTTGGGACTAGATTTTATTGTTTGAATGTGGTAGAATATTATTATTATATTATTATTATTAATAATACGGACGATTCCGAAATGCTTGCCTTTTGTAGGAGCGCACAGAAATATTCGGATTAAAGCGGACGGGTGTATTTTTTACTTTATTTTAATTTGTTCGGAATACCAACAGCACAAATAACGCAAGGTAAAACATTAGAGTAAAGTAACAACAAAGCTATTCACAGGTATTCGCAAATAGATTCCAAGTGTAAAACAACAGTTCAAATAACTTAACAACAAGAACTGAAAAAAAGAAAAAAATAAAAACTTAGACTAAGAAAATGTCACGCTTCTAATATTGGGCTGAATTTTTTTTTATAAGCATGTATTTTTTGACATGTGAAAGTCTGGATCTGAAGAGCTCAAACTCGCTACTCAATTTATGCATATCATTTACAGATTTACTGGCTCGAATAATAAATTAATTTTTGCGGTAGTTGGTATTTGTTCGAGGTACTGCTAAGGGTAGATTATGCCTAAATTATGCGGTACTCTGATTTGAATTTTCTCGAGAAGAATCGAGCAATCTATATCTCCGTTAATGATTTTTAATAATGCAACAATATCGGAGATAGTACGTCTTGTATTGTCGTTATTCTGTCCTTTGGAAATAGTTGAGGTGCAGAGGGGGCAGATCCAAGACGGCTGTACTAAAGATAGGCAGTCATAATGAATTTTCATTATGACTGTCTATCTTTAGAATCATCATTAGTACAGCCGTCTTGGACACACATTGAAGATGTTTTTCACGTTTATCACCAGTCGTACAACATACCCAGACAAAGTTCGACTGGGCCATTACTCCAAGAATAATATTATAATTAAAAAAACACGTACACTAATAAAGTTAAAATTCCGTTAAAATTCTCAATTTAACACAACAAACACACAACTCAGTACAAATTCTAAATAATAAAGGGGCACAGTAATAAATGCAATGAAAGGTCGCAAGCGCGACTTAAATCTGTCGACGATACGAATTACAAGTAGAATGTTGGTATTGGGTCTAATACCACCCACACGCCCACCACTGTAACTCCTGTACACCAGGATCCACAGCAGTGACCCACGAACACACCGAGTAATGACACTCGGGGAGTCCCAGGAAGAAATTAAACTGTCTTGGAACCCGCAACGAAATTAATCAGAAGTAAGTTGGAGGTGTTGGAAATACAGTTAATCCACTTCCCCCCTTCAGCAAAGCGGGAGACAAAATGAAGTAAAATAGGCATACACCCTTTTAAACAGGGAAGCACCACGGCCACAAAATATTACGGGTCTTAGGTGAGCTACATTTGATTTCTATAATATACTAGCGGACCCGACAGACGTTGTCCTGTCAAATTTGACACTGCGATGGTAGCGCCGTCTGTCTGATCCAATGTAAAACATTCCAAAATCAACAACTACTAATAAATTAAAAATTAATTAAAAAAACATTGTCCAGCGGACAAAATTGTGAATCTAAACCATTCCCAGATCCCCTTGAACACACACAAAAAATTTCATCAAAATCGGTCCAGTCGTTTGAGAGAAGTTCAGTGACATACACACTCACAGAAGAATTATATATATAAAGATATGGCAAAATCGCTTAAACGCACGGAAATTCACCGTAGTTGACACAAGATCCCCATAGTATACCGCCCCAGATATCATCTGCAAGCTATTCAGCATTATATTACGTTTATTATACCAAAGACTACATTCCCAGAGGATATGATGAGCAGACTGTTCAAAGTGAGAGTTAAGTGTTGAGCATTGACACAATGGTGACTAGACCAATTTAAATGAATACAGCTTGCTCTTAAAGTTACCATGACCCGTAAGAAATTGAACGACACAGTGATCCACCTCAAGCTATGTCCTCGAGAACCGTTCGCGAACAGATGGAAAGAATTGGTAAAGATGGTGCCCCTTGGATGATTCGTTCCAGCGTTGTTGCCATTCGTCTATGAAATCATTATAGACATCGGACTGCTGTTGAAACAATCTTGTAATATTACCACGATCCCGCGCGCCCAAAAAATCGCATTCCATGTTTTGTTGTCTTGAATAGTACATGGCTGCACGTCTCTGCACCTCGAAATCGACCAGAAGCACACCCGCCAACACCGGCAAAGCCTCAGTGCTAACCGTCCTATATGCCTTGCACAAGAATATCAGTGCAAGTTGTTGGCCTTGTAACAGTTTGCGACGGGCAGCGCCTACGGTCACCCTATCGGCCCATACAGGTGCACCATAGCACATAGAATCTAAATAAGTAGTATATGATCTTTAATGTATTAAATGATAGACCCCATGTCGCAGTTGATATCCTTGTCAATGCACAGAAACTCTTTTTAGACTTTTCATTAACTATTTTAATATGTTCGATAAATGAAAAGTTTTTTTCTAAAACTAATCCTAAATAACACACTGAGGTTTTATTTTTTACAGTGACATTGTCAAATCTTATGCTCGGCCGTGATTTGAGGTTACCTTTTAAAAGTAGCTGGAAGGTTTTGTTGGGTGCAAAAGTTAAGCGATTACGTTCACCCCATTGAGATATCAAGTTCAAACATCTATTGGCTAATCTCTCAAGGCCCGCCCTAGTACCAGTTTCCACCAGTAATAAGCCGTCATCAGCATACGCGTTCAGAGTACATTCGGATGGTATTGGTATCGCAAGAAAATCGTCGAAGCCGATATTCCACAAGTACGGACCTAGCACCGGTCCATGAGGACATCCCATTGTAGGCGCCTTCGACACAGAATGATGACCAAGTCTTAGTTTAGTAGATAGATAGATAGATAGATAACGCTTTATTTGCACACTAAAAGCCACTTGAGCATTTGACGAAATTCAGAGACGTGATCGTATTTCGTAAACCAAATACGAATCGTATACACATATTTTGTAGTCGCTCAAGCTTATCGAGTTGTGCTTCAGTGAGATTCAGATAGCTGACATCGGCATAGTCGAGAATAGGGAGGAGAAGTGCTTGTGCAAGCGCAACCCTAGTTGCAGTTGGAAGGAATTTGCGTAGTCTTCGAAGAGAACCGGCTGAAGCAAATATCCTACGACTGACCTCTTGCATCTGTGAACACCATGATAAAGTGTTGTCCATGTAGATCCCTAAATTTTTTACAGCAGTGCTTATCTCAAGAGTTGTGCCACCGATCTGAATTTGGGGCAGTAGAGTCCAGTTAACTTTTGAGATCAGCCTGGGGCTGCCAATAACACACACCTGTGTCTTCATAGGATTAATCATAAGTCCATAGTTATAACTCCACTCGCCAATGCGTTGAAGATCAGCATTAATTATGTTGAATGCATCCGATAACATGTTAATCGGAGCTTGTATATATATTTGTAAATCATCTGCATAAAGGTGGTAGAAGGAACCTAGTTGATTAGAGATTGAGTTTATAAAAATAGCGAAGAGTAAAGGAGATAGAACGCCTGATATATATGTGCATTGTGTGTACCGGATGACGTCAGCGCACTCCGGGCGCGGCGCGCTCCCGCTGCATTTACTCAGTAATAAATCAGCTCGATACATACTCGGTTGTTTAATTTGTTAGCATACACTTCACTGGCGACGAGGTGTGTTTTTTTTTTACCTACATAAACAAAAAAAAAAATGTCGTTCTTAGGCAATTTATCAAGTTTTGATTACAAAAATTGCGAGTGGAGTATCTTCAAAGGACGATTGAATCAATTTTTGTTGGCTAATGACGTAACCGATGACAAGAAGGGTGCAATTCTCCTAACTTATCTCGCGGATGAGTCGTATCGACTGTTACGTAACCTTGCGTACCCGCGGGATTTGGAGACGCTGACCTTTCCGGAGCTGACTACCTTACTCGACGGTCATTTTAAACAAAAACAATGTTCTTATGCTGATAAAGCGAAGTTTTATGGTGCCCAGAAAAATACAAGCGAATCAATAGGCGATTGGGCGGCGCGACTCAGGGGGCTTGCGAGCTACTGCAACTTCGGCGCTACCCTGGAACAGAATATCACTGATCGATTCGTCCTCGGCTTGAACATGGGCCCCGTTCGTGACAAGCTTTTTGAGCAAGACGCTTCGACGCTGACACTAACCCGAGCCATCGAGATTGCTGAAAAGGCAGAATGTGCGCGTGATGCAAGAGCTGTTTTTAGTGACGTATCTTCACAAATCAAAGAAGAACCGTTATATCGTGCTGAGTTTGATTCCAAGACCAGCCAACGGCCGCGACACGGGAATGGTGGAGGTAGCGTCGCCAGCGGTGCCGGTAGTGGCACAGGCGCCAGCCAGCCGTTGGGGGCGGTGTGCTCAATCTGCGGCATGAAAAACCATTCCGAAGACAGATGCCGTTTTAAAAATTATCGTTGTCAAAAGTGTGGTGAAAAAGGTCATTTAAAAAAAGTGTGCAAAAAAAAGAGTGTGTGCGTAAATAACATCGTTTCGAAATCGGAAGAATCGGATAGTACTTGCTGCGAGGAATGTCAGAACTATAATGTAAGGTACGTAAGCGAGAAACCGATTGAACTGTTACTAAAATTAGGAACTAAACTAGTAACTATGGAGCTGGATTCGGGTTCCGGTAAATCTGTTATATCAGATAATTTATACTCAAAGTTGTTTTCTGATTACAAACTTTCAAGTTGTAGCTTGAAAATGTGCCTATATAACGGTCATAAAATCACACCAATGGGATATTTTTATATAAATGCAAATTACAATCAAATAACGAAACCTATTAAAATATTTGTCATAAAACAAGGGGGTCCGCCCTTACTGGGCCGTGATTTTATGGCCGCCTTTAATTTAGTTTTAGGAACACAGTTAAATAGTTTATCAGCTGATTCGCACGTCAGTTCATTGTTGGAACAATATTCAGAACTATGGCGCGACGAGTTAGGCACGTTTAACAAATTTGAAATACATTTAGAACTGAAAGAAAATTCAGTCCCAAAATTTTTAAAAGCTCGATCCGTGCCATTTGCCTTAAAAGGAAAGGTGGAAGCCGAATTGGACAGGTTGGTTGGTTTAGGCATCCTCGTACCAGTCAACACTTCGGAATACGCAACTCCCATTGTACCGGTCCTTAAGGAAAATGGGAAGGTCAGGATAGCTGGCGATTATTCCATTACCTTGAATAAGGATCTAATTATTGATAAGTATCCGTTACCAAGGATAGAAGAGGTATTTGCAAAATTAGGAGGGGGTGAGCACTATTCAAAAATTGACTTAAAAAAACGCATATAACCAATTTCTTTTAAGTGAGCGCTCACAACAACTAACTACAATAAATACCTCTAAGGGGCTCTTTAAATATACTAGATTGGTCTATGGACTAGCCAACGCTCCGGCGATATTTCAAAAATCAATGGAAACACTATTATCAAATATAGATGGCGTAAGCTGCTGGTTAGACGATATCTGTGTAACCGGACCGTCCAGGGAACTTCATTTACGTAGGCTTAAAGAGGTTTTAAACAGGTTAAACGATGCGGGGTTGCGATTACAGAAAGATAAATGTGTTTTTTTTTTAAATGATGTTACGTATCTAGGTTATGTAATTAATAAAAATGGGTTACAGACGTGCCCGGATAAGGTAAGAGCAATTTTAGAAGCTCCCGAGCCGTCGAATGTTACGGAAGTGAAGCGTTTCTTAGGGATAACAAATTATTATAGAAAATTTATTCCAAACGCTTCAAGTATATTAAAACCGCTTCACGAGTTGTTGAGGGCAGGTGTCGAGTGGCAGTGGGGTGATCGGCAGCGGCGCGCCATGCATGAAGTGCGGAGCGAGCTAGCGTCAGAACGCGTGCTGGCTCATTTTGAACCCAATGCGACGCTTGTGCTGTTTGTAGATGCCGGGCCGCATGGATTGGGGGCGGTCCTCGCGCACGCCGATTCAAAAGGGCCCGACCGGCCTATTGCCTTTGCATCGCGTTCCTTAACAATAAGTGAACGCAATTACAGTCAAATACATAAGGAGGCGACAGCGATAATATTTGGTGTCAAGAAATTTCACCAATATTTATATGGCCGTAGTGATCCCTTTATTTTAAAAACGGATCATAGACCCTTAATGTCAATTTTTAACAAAAAAAACGGCATTCCAATAACAACGGCACTTCGTCTACAGCGTTATGCTATTATATTATCAGCATATAATTATATTGTACAATATACCCCGTGCAATAACAACGTTGTAGCAGATTATTTTTCTCGAGCACCACTTGAGTCATCGGAATGCGATAGCGATAAACAGTTCGATACTTATAGTTCGCTTAAGTTTTTAGATATACAACCCGCTATTTTATTAGAAAATGTGAGAGTGGCTACACTCAATGACAAAACTCTAAAAACTGTGACTAAGTACGTTCGCAGTGGATGGCCAAAAAAAATTAAATGTAAATCAATATTACCATTTTTTAATTGTAAATTAGATTTGCAGATTTTGGATAATGGTGTATTGTTGCGCGGTATCAGGGTTATTATTCCGGAGTCACTTCAACATCGTATGTTAGACGAGTTACATAATACGCACATGGGTATTGTCAAAACAAAAAGTAATGCTCGTTCTAGAATGTGGTGGCCAGGTATAGACCGCGATATCGAGAGACGAATAGGCTCATGCGCCGAATGCATAGCGGAGCGAAGTGCGCCGCCGCGCGAGCCGCCCGCACCATGGCCTCGCGCGCAGGGCTCTTGGCAAAGGATTCACATTGATTACATGACTATCGCTCAGCGTACATATTTAATAGTGATCGATTCTTTTAGTAAGTGGCTAGAATGTCTACTTATGCATAATGGCACGACTACTGAGGCGCTAATTATTAAATTAAAATTTCTTTTTTCCATTTTTGGTTTACCAAATGTAGTAGTATCAGACAACGATGTGAAAATTAACTCAACACAGTTTAGAGAATTTTGTTCCAACAATGGTATACAATATATGACCTCTCCTATATACCACCCACCTAGTAACGGACAAGCTGAGAACTCTGTACGAACTTGTAAGAAAATGCTAAAATGTATTTTGAAAGGTAATGTCGCCTTAAATATTATTCAAGAGAAATTGTTGGGTTATTTGTTTACATATAGGAACACTATTCACTGTGCCACCGGTCAAACGCCTGCGCTATTAATGTTTGGTCGTAATTTACGAACGCGTTTGGATTTGATCATGCCATCACATAAGAACACAACAGCCGATGCCGATTCATCGTTTGTTATCTGCAGGAGACATTTCGAAATCGGTGATTACACTTGGACCCGTTGGTACAGTGATAGAAGGGAAAGTTGGGAACTAGGTATAATTAAAGAGTGTTTAGGAAATAGAATGTACAAGGTATATGTACTCAATGAGCACAGAGAATGTATACGCCACGTGGACCAGCTTTTAAAATATAAAGGACAACGTATTCCTGTCGGGCCAAGTGTTAATACCGAAGTCATTGAAATCGACAGGAATACGGTGCGATCATCTTCACAAGATAGTGATGTCCATGATCACACCCCTGAATGGGCAGGTTGTAGTGGGGATGAGAATGAGCGAGAAATTGGCGAAACGCAAACGTCACCACCGTCAGCACCGGCATCTTCTATGCCAGTGCAGGTCGCCCAGGGCGAATTAACTGCCGTGCAAAACAAGGGTGAACCGAGCGTTCCGCCAACATCGACGCCCACACCTATAGGAAGGTCCATACGTCATAGGAAGCCTGTAGATTATAAGCCTTATTTTTAATTAAGTTTATATCATATTGTTTATGTCTATAAATTGTTTGTTTTGTTAAAGGTTTCAAAATTAATGTGGAGGGATTGATATATATGTGCATTGTGTGTACCGGATGACGTCAGCGCACTCCGGGCGCGGCGCGCTCCCGCTGCATTTACTCAGTAATAAATCAGCTCGATACATACTCGGTTGTTTAATTTGTTAGCATACACTTCAACGCCACCCTGCG
This sequence comes from Arctia plantaginis, assembly GCA_902825455.1. Classification (NCBI taxonomy): domain Eukaryota; kingdom Metazoa; phylum Arthropoda; class Insecta; order Lepidoptera; family Erebidae; genus Arctia; species Arctia plantaginis. The sequence continues at coordinate 22,102 of CADEBD010000503.1, forward strand.
GTACACCAGCAGAAATACTGCACCAAGAGGACATGGAGTCATCAATGCAAATCCGTTGCCGGCGACCAGACAGGTAACTATGAAACCAATCAATTGTCCTTGGAGATATGTTAAGAGACCGTAGTACGCCAAGCAGAATGTGAAAATCCACAGTATTGAAGGCATTGCTAAAATCAAGTAAGGTGAGAACTGTGATCTTTCCACTATCCATGCCTAGTCTGATGCTGTCTGTAATGTGTACCAGCGCAGAAGTAGTGCTATGGCCAGGGCGAAATCCGGATTGGAAGGGGTTCAGTAGAGAATTTTTGGAGAGGAAATTAGTCAGTTGAGAGTGAATGAGACGTTCAAGTACTTTGGATAAGAAAGGTAAAATAGATATGGGCCGATAGTCAGAAAATGAAGAGGGTTTAGCTTTTTTTGGAAGAGGGATTACTTGGGCATCTTTCCATGCAGATGGAAAAACACCGCTTGTGACGGAGTGATTAAGGATATTGCATAGGATAAGTAGAATTTCGTCAAGGATAGGAATAATCATATTTCGGCTGATGCAGTCACTTCCCACTGCGCTGGATGAGATCGCCAGAATGGTCCTCCTAACATCACAAGCGGACAAATGATCAAAGACGAGAGGTGGATAGTTGGGAGTAGGGGTAGTAGAAATATATCTAAGAGTATTAGCTTTTGTACTGTCGCTAATGTCAGACGAGGCAGAGAAATGTTTATTGAGTAAGTCAATGTTGACATTTTTGGGAATAGGCTCTTGGCGAGACCTCCCGACTCCCAATGTTCTTAGAAATTTCAAGACTTTTGCTGGATCTCCGTTTTCTACGGAAGAGGGGATGTGTTGGCGTTGTGCGTTTCTACACATCTTATTGCAGAGATTTCTCAGGTACACATATTTTTCCAGGTTCGCTTCGGTTGGTCGACGCTTGTATTTGCTTTTCGCTATACATTTCCTGGACATAATGCTGCGTATCTCCTCAGTAAGCCATGGAGCCGGTAAATGCTTAAGTTTTATTGATCTTAAGGGCGCGTGGACGTTATAGAGCCGTATCAAGTTATCTGTGAATATTTGGACTTTATCATTAATACACTGCGAATTTAACAAATTGTTCCAGTTGATGTTTCGCGCATCTTCCTTAAGTCTTACAAGATTCATCGCGCCAAAATTACGCTGCACAAGAATTCTCGGCTTTGCCTTGGGTGGTCGGATAGCATAAGAGAGAAATATCAAGTCATGATAGGAAAAAGCATCAGCGGAATACTGACCATGGCTGATGACATGATCAGTAGAAGAGACTAGGATAAGATCAAGCAGAGAGGGAGTGCAGTTAGGGAAGTGATGTGTAGCATCAAGTGTTAAGAGTGATAAGTTATTACAGTCCACAATTCTACGTAGTGAAGAAGAGCGATGGTCATTTTTCATCAAGCAGGTATTGAAATCGCCCATTATTAATGTGTGGCTATAAGAGGGAGATAAGTTTTCTAGTAATTTTTCAAAAGAGGAAAAGTAATTAGTACGTAACGAGGGAGAATAGTAAACACCAAGTAAAATCTTCGCATGGTTAACTACTAGTTCTATAAAGAGATGCTCGCCAGCGTCCGGTGATGGGGGCTGTGACGGCATGTTTATAATGGTAAAGGGAATGTGCTGTCGCAGGTATATGCCAACACCACCCCCACCATCGATCACACGGTCATTCCTTATGAGATTGAAACCAGGAAGAGTATATGGTGTAGAAGGTAGGCACGGTTTTAACCATGTCTCTGAAACTAAAATGGCGTGAATGTTTTTGCAATCAAAGGTCGCCAGCATATTAGGGAAATGAGCTGGAACACTCTGGGCATTGATATGGACTACATTAAAATTCCGCGGAGCATTAGAAAATTGGTACTGAAGATTCTCATGGAGTGAGGGTATGCTAGCGTAGCTAGAATCAAGACTGTTTATCGAGTAAAAACTGTCATCATCATTATTGTCCAAGTCAGACATAAAGTTGACTCAAGAATATATAAGTAAACTAATAGAGCAATAACGTTCAATAAATAATAATAATATATGAATAGTAGTAATAAAAAATAAAAATTTAATTTTATGATCCACCCGCCAGTCGTGTGTTTTATATTTAGAAATTACTGGAAGATATTAACTAAATAAAAGTAATCATAAAAAGAAAAGAAAACAAAAACAAAAAGAAGCAAAATTGTGTCACAATTTTCTGGGCGAACTTCCCGTTCAAAAGACTTTGTTTCAAACTTATAACTAATCAATGACAAACAATAGTGTTGCAGAAAAATATGCGGCCTGGAACGCAATTTGACTTTCTTTGACACTTGACAGCTATTTTTGTTTTGAGATTATTTAGTAGTACCTTATGAAAAGTACGAAGATATAAAGGAATAAATAGTTTTAAAGCACCCCCGTGATTTTAATTTCAGCAACAGCATGGGCCACCATGCGTTGTCGAAGGCGCCAGATATTTATTTTATTTATTTATACTTCCTGTAAATACATTGCATAAGGCGGACTTAATGCCATAGGCATTTTCTTCCAGTCAACCTTGGGGTGATGCAGAGATTTGTGTATGGCAGGTATATAATGAGATAAATTATTTAAATTGTAGTCGGTTGCAAGATGGATACATATATAAATGCAAATATCATTTATACGTACTATATAATACTATAAATATTAAAAAAAACATAAACATACACACATACATTCATACATACATGCCTGCGTTGATGAACACACAAGGGGTTATTTTGATGACTCCGTCAACAAGTCTCCATAAAGCTTGCGTACTCTGGTCTTAAAGATTGTTCGGTTGGTGGATGTCCTGATCTCTAGGGGAAGGGCGTTCCAAAGATTTACCGCTTGGACAGTGAAGGAAGAATGTATGATACGGGAGCTATGTGAAGGACAAAGAAGGAGGAAATTATCAGCGGAGCGAAGGCTTCTGTCATGGTTGGAGCAGAGATATTGCAGGTGGGATGTTAAGTAAGTAGGTGAGGTAGGTGTGTGGAGAAGGGAGATATATCTTTCTTATATATATATAGATATATATATAAGAAAATAACCAGCACGTATTGAAATTTTGACTCTGTGACAAACTTTCTAACCGATATAATAGCGTCAGTTGTCGATTTACCCAACGTAAATCCAAATTGTCTATCATGAAATTTGACTCCACCTGGCTGAAGCTTTTAGAACGTCTTGTAGTGCCCCTACAAGACGTTCTAAAAGCTTTCCTAACGATGGTAACAATGTGATTGGTTGGTAGGATTTAGGATCATAGGGTGGCTTGACGCCACTTTTTGGTATTATACGAATATTACCGCACCGCCATATACGAGGAAATATTCCTTCAGCAATGCAACGTTTAAAGACGGTGAAAATCGTGTTACACGAAAGTTTACAAGCTATCATTTTGTTAGATATTTTATCAAGCCTTGTTGAGCGGCAAGGATCTAATGATACCCAAAAATTCGTCTGAAGATGGTAAATCAGACATTGGAGACAGTGGTGGTTCGATGGCCCACTGCCTGATCTGTCGGTGATGATCAGTGTCGCGTTCCTGCCGATCGTCAGGTACGAGTGATTCTAAAAGATATTCTGCTGTTTCTTCTACTCCTGTGGTATATCTGTTATTAATTTTGATGTTCTGTATGTTGTTACAATGCATTAACATTTTAGTTATTCACTTACGAGCTTGATACCATAACTTATAGCTAATTAATTTTAAATCCTAAATAAAACTTAAACCTAATCTTAAAATTAGACACTAAATACAATTATTAAAAATATTATTTTACAAACAAGCTGTCAGTGGCTCCATTACTTCAATGCGTGGGCGCCGGGCGAGGGGAACGGTGAAAATGAAGAGAGTCCGCGAGCTCTGTACGCGCGACGAGAAACATACTACGCATCGTTGTCTTGCCGTGAGTTTGTCGGAAATACGTACTCGACAACCGGATTTAAGTTCCGTTAATTTTATTTTTCCGTTATTAATTTCTTGCTACCGTATTGACTAAAAATTGTAAATATAAAACCTACGTTGGAGTACTAAAACACTAGTGAATATTATAAGCCCCTTGTCTGGGTAAGTTGTGCTTTTATTACCTTTATCATACCACATATGTAATACTTACCGCTATCATTCAAAATGTAATTAGCCGTAGGTAGTTACCATCTAAAACCTTTGTATCATTAGTGCATGGTTTTGTTTCCACACATGAATAAAAGCGCACCATCACCTGCATTATGTTGCTGTGCCTGTACATACATGCTTAATAACTTAGTAATGTGTTTTTTTTGCCCTTTATTTGTTCTTATTATGTTTTTTCTTATTTTTAATTTCTCTTAGTCCTTCCGCTTGCTTTAAACCTAATTATACCCACATATTAAAAAAAAAAAACTTTGAAAACGAATTGTTAGTTTTTTTTTTTTCTACAAAGTAGTATAATTATGTACATCTAGATGTAACAATGTATGCAAGGTCGATTGATCTATTTGCCTTAAATTCGTTATACAAAGGTGACCACGGGCCCTCTCTATCGAGTTTATCAACAAGTTTCTGAATTAAGTTTCCCTTGGATTTTTCCACAGCAGCTCTGTAGTGGAACCTGGCTACTCTAAGAGCAATGAGAGCATTATTGTACAAATCTTCTCTTACGTTATGTTTTTTAATAGTGTTTAATTTTTTACGAGCTTTCCGGTAGCTTCTACGTAGTTCGGCTAATCTATCATTCCACCAATCACATCTACGAGTGTTAGTGATAGATCCGCGACCAATAGATACATCAGCGCAGTATGTGAAAGTTTCTGATAGTATTTCTGCGCTTTCCTTAGCTGATAAACTACTGCGACTGAAGTCTTTGGTATGAGTTGCAAAGAGTGAACCAAACAAAGCCCAGTTCGCACCTTTAGTTTTATATCTAAAATTATAGAGAGTCCTTTGTGGATCCTGTGCAACCCTTGTTATAAATTCGTACACGATCAAGCGGTGTTCACTACAGGAAGCTTCCGGGAGAACACGCCATCCGGATATCGAGACGTCGCCGCGCGTAGGCGTCACGTCAATAGAAGACTCATCCATTGGGTTGCAAAAAGTTGGTGGTGCATCGGGGGTATTGTGAATAGTAAGATTCATTTCCGCAATGAAATCTTCAACCGCGCAACGTCGAACCGTGTCGGTTGAACTCAACTTGCCATACAATAATGAAGATGACGCATTAACATCAGCGCCAATGATAATTTTATGTCCCACGAGGAACTGCAAGACGTAACGTAAGTGATGTAAGTGAGGATCAATAGGATGTTAATATTGAAAATAGCAGCTCACTACGTAAACCTTACAGGTAGAGGATGAGATCTCAGCAACGGCGCAGTGTGACGTCATAAGATTACGCAAAGATGTTACCGTAAAATTAGAACTTGCAACATATATCTCAGCCTGCGAATGGCAGTCAAGCTGTACTACATTACGACGTAAGCGAGCGCTCTGATATTGTTCTTGTATAAGGACAATGTCTAACTTTTGTTCTAAAATTTAACGGTCTAATTCTGATGTAGCTATTTTATCGTTATCAAGATTTAACTGGCCTATTGAAATATTATCCATTCCTTGGTAAGTTACTCTATAAACTAGTTTTTTTTTTTAAGCTGAATTAAGCTATTCAGTAATTGGTATTTAATATTAGCTACTCCAGTTTTAATTTGTATGTGGCACAGTCGTGTGAGCCGCATCGATGGTCATATGGTTTTTTGAACCGCCTGCACCGTGGACTTAAAATCTGGTGTGTCTTTATCTGGACAAGCTCGCGTTTAGTGTCGGCGGCGCAATAAGCACAAGTAGGGGTTTTAATGGTGCAAAACTTTTGTACATGACCGAATTGCTGACAATTTAAGCAACGAACTGCTTCTATATCGTCTATGAATCGACAAGTGCCCCAGTCTATATAAAATCTTTTGTGTTGGCTAGATGTTTCCGAACTGCTGCCTCCAATTCTAAGCTTATCCATTGACGCCCATTTTCTAGTTTACGATGCCTAACAATTTTGGTTGACTTAATAAAATCGTTCTCACTTAATTTTAATTCGTCCTTGATATTCTGTCGGTATAAGGCTGTTAGGAAGGCACGATCTTCCATAGAACCGGGTACGTCTTTTGCAATTATACGGGGCTTTCGGCCTTTCGGTTTTTCTAATCGTAACCCTACTGATTTAATGGCTTCTACAGATTCCAGTTTCTTAAGCTGCCGTTCGCTAGCTACACGTAACACGACGCCTGCTGTAGAGGTTTTTTTAACGCCTACAATTTGGAAACCCTCATCGCTCGGTTTAATAGCCTTCATGAGAACTTGTTTCGTTGCTGACGAGGTCGCATAGTCCGCTAAGTGTTCCGTAGTGGTATAGGCAATAACACAAGGCCTAGGAACGCGCGCTTCAGTAGGTACCGGGCACGGGGCAGATTTAGGTGGTAAACGAAGCTTAAGTTTGTCCGCGTATGTTAAACTCGTTTGTTGAGTTGCGATACCCTCCATTTGTTGCTCAAAATTCGCTAACTTCGTTTCGTTGCTAAAGGATTTTATTGCTAACAGGGATACGATACCGGTAATTCGTTGAGTAGTCAGATTCCTCCTCCTAGCGCCTCAATCGTCGTCAACTCGGTCCTCGTACCGGTTCAGGCCCAGATGAAGTATAGGCATAGGCCTGATCCTCGACGGGAGGTGGCTCTTCGACGAGCAATTCCGACAGCTTGCTTCGCCCAAGGGCAGACCTTGGGCGACTTTTGCCTAATCTGGGTTGACATAGCGTCGCAACGAGACGGCTGTACTCGGGGGTTGTCTGTTCAATGGCACTCTACGGCGCACCGGTGTGGGCAGCGGCTTTGACCAGCCAAAATAGAGCACGCCTTTGGCGTCCTCAGAGGGTATTGGCGGTTAGAGCCATACGTGGTTACCGCACCGTGTCGACGGAGGCAGCGTGCGCGTTGGCCGGAACTTCCCCGTGGGATTTGGAGTCCTGCCTGGATTTGCCTGCCTGGATTTGGACGACTGAGTTCCGGGCGGTTAGCGGCAGTCGGCCCCCGCCCGAAGAAGTACGCGAGTGGCGCGAAGCTGCTCGTCGAGCCACGATGGCTCGTTGGTCCTTAAGGCTGGAGGCTCCACGTGCTGGTATTGCCACCGTGAAGGCGCTCCAGCCGGTCATCTTTGAATGGGCAGGACGGCAGCACGGACCCTTTCCTTCCGACTAACGCAGCTCCTTTCCGGGCACAGCTGATTCGGGAAGTACCTGCACTCGATCGCTAGGAGGGAACTAAGTCCTGCCTGTCACTGCGATTGCCGTGAGGACTCGAATCAGCACACGCTGGCAATTTGCCCGGCGAGCGTCGGGTAATCACTGCAGTCATCGGGGGAGATCTCTTAGTACCGGCCGTCATACGCTCCAATGCCGGTAGTGATAGTTGTTTTACCGCGGTCGTATCCTTCTGCGAAGACGTTATCTCGCAGAAGGAGGCGGCGGAGAGGGCCCGGGAGGATAATCTCCACTCGGACCCAATTCGCCGAGGGGGTTTCCACACGTAAAAAAAAAGGACGTAGTCAGATACAGTAACATTTTGAAACAGGGTCAGGATGAACTTCAGAAGTGACGTCACAGCATCCACGTCCTATGATGTAAACAAGGTCATGGGCTTAAACTCTTAATTATTTGAAGCACAAACAATTTGAATGTATCCATACCCCATCAGTAGTTAAAGATCCTTTGCAATATTATTTATTTTTGTTTGCGCATCTCCAATAACTATTACCACATTTATATTATGTACGTACTTTATAATACTGGTAGCCTGTTCTGAGTGAGACATTCCCCCCTTTCGTTGTAATACTAATATTTTCTGACATTGACACACAACGCCAACGCCGGTTGATATCATATATAATGAAAATTATTGTACATTTATGTGTAAAAAAAAAAAAAAAAAATAATAAAAATAATTTATACCATGTGTGCATTAAAGCGATATTATTATTATTCTCTTTATTACATTATACATACATATTGATTACATTTTTAAATATATTACAAAAGAAAAAAAGTATATAAAAAATTGTAGACCATCAACATCGGATACAAGGACCAAGCACCGGTGGCTAGGACTCCAAAGACAGGAACCTCCTCACTATACAGGCCGTGTTAAGGAGAACTCCCTTCTGCATTAGACCCTTGATCCACCCGTCTAACGTAAGCCTCTTAAGGTGTTAGTCAAGGTTCTTAGCTATCAATCCGTGAGCAGATACGACTATCAGAACAATGATCGCCGAATCTATATTCCACACATGGACAATCTCGTGAGATAAATCCAAATATTTTATTTGCTTTTTTTTTTCAACTTTCACGGGATTTTCGTCATGAGGAACGGCGATATCGACAATCATTGCGCGACACTCTAATCCATCTCTCATCACGATATCAGGCTTATTGGCAACAATAGTCCTGTCTGTGATAATATATCGATCCCAGTACAACGTGGCCCGACCATTCTCGAGAACTGGGTCGGACACATACCTGTAGTATGTGTTCGATCCAGCTTACTCTACACCGTTAGCGAGACGAGAATAACCAAAAATAATATGCCTGATTGATTCCCCAGGACGGTGGCATGCCCGACAGATGTCAACCATACTATTTTTCAGGAAATATATCCGATAATTATTCATCATGATAACTTCGTCTATAATTGCACAAACAAAACCTTGTGTTTCTCCGAAGACATCAATATACTGTAGCCAAGTCGTAGATACTTTTAAGTCTTTATCGGACTCGTTTAGTGACCGATAAAACCGACTATCTAGCTCTTTGCCCTTCTATACTTCCCTGTGATCATTAGTACTAAGTACTACAAGTTTGTACCAATTCTCTTAGCTAGAGCGAGCGGAGTGAATCCGGTATCCACTGCAACTACATTGCGATGCACTCCCACATCAGAATTTAGGAAATATTCTCTAAAATTGTATATCTCGCGATTGTGTAGGGTCTTGATATTTAATAGTCCGCGACCTCCAAACTATCAAGGGATATGCAATCTCATAACCGATGAACATGGGTGGTGCATTCGGAATGCAGTCAGCAGTGTGCGGACTTTCCTGTCAAGGGCATCTAATTCGGTCCGAGTCCATCTAAGTATACCAAAGGAATACATCAAAACCGGCATTTTTTTATTTTTTATTTATTATAAACTTAATCACACTTTATTTACATTTGTTTACAAGTTCTCGATTCGCCAAACTGTTCTAACAGTTTGTAGGCGTTCCGCTCAATTTTTAATAACCTAAGTACTTACATGCTAGTTTTTAAATTACTCCTACAACGGTGTACTAACTCAACAAACAAAAAAAATTCTAAATATGTGTAACCTGACTATTTCCTGGGTACCTGCTTCCCTATTTATGAACGCGTTTTAATCTATTGCCATATCCAATCATTTCTTTTAGTCTTAGTTTTAGTTTAAACTTACATTTTATTTTCTTGTCCACCCTTAGTATTTGATATTTATTACATAACTTTGCTACTACATACTTCCTGGTCCTTTCCCCATAATAATTATTTACTTTTAACTGCTCTAATTTTCCCTTCTTTATTACTCTGACACTGTAATGATATTCTTTCTTTATCTTATACTCTTCACTATGATATGATTCTAATGCTATTAAATATTTAACTTTTTCATTGACTGGCATGATGGCACATTCGGAAAATAACTTATTATAGTCATCTTTGTTTGTGATGATGAACTGTATCTTTTTAATTTCCTCTATATACGTTTTGAATGTTAGTCCGTAACAGCTTAGCCCATAACTAATAATTGAATCCGCTAGTGCATAGTACACCATAAACAAAGTACGTCGGTCTAATATTCTTTTGAGGATGTAAAACTTACTTAGAACTGACCTTAATCTATTACATACCAATTCTACGTGTGGTCTCCAGCTAAATCTATTATCTATTATTAACCCCAAGTACTTAATGGTGGTAACTAATTCCAATTCCTTACACTGACAGCTCTGGTTTTTATGTAAACAGTCATATGTGTGTCCTATGATACGTATATTAGCCCCTCCTCTCCTGACTCTATTGTAAGGTGAACATATATGCATGATTTTTGTTTTATTGGTGTTAAGTATAATCCCGTTATCATGAGCCCATTTTGTTATTCTATCAAAGTCATTTTGCAATTGCACTATCATGTGTTGTAAATTTTTACCTGAGATTATCATACAAGTGTCATCAGCATACATGTACACCCCGCAATGTTCCACGACATTGACCATGCTATTGACATGCTGATATATATGTGCATTGTGTGTACCGGATGACGTCAGCGCACTCCGGGCGCGGCGCGCTCCCGCTGCATTTACTCAGTATTAAATCAGCTCGATACATACTCGGTTGTTTAATTTGTTAGCATACATATCACTGGCGACGAGGTGTGTTTTTTTTTACCTACATAAACAAAAAAAAAATGTCGTTCTTAGGCAATTTATCAAGTTTTGATTACAAAAATTGCGAGTGGAGTATCTTCAAAGGACGATTGAACCAATTTTTGTTGGCTAATGACGTAACCGATGACAAGAAGGGTGCAATTCTCCTAACTTATCTCGCGGATGAGTCGTATCGACTGTTACGTAACCTTGCGTACCCGCGGGATTTGGAGACGCTGACCTTTCCGGAGCTGACTACCTTACTTGACGGTCATTTTAAACAAAAACCATTCCGAAGACAGATGCCGTTTTAAAAATTATCGTTGTCAAAAGTGTGGTGAAAAAGGCCATTTAAAAAAAGTGTGCAAAAAAAAGAGTGTGTGCGTAAATAACATCGATTCGAAATCGGAAGAATCGGATAGTACTTGCTGCGAGGAATGTCAGAACTATAATGTAAGGTACGTAAGCGAGAAACCGATTGAACTGTTACTAAAATTAGGAACTAAACTAGTAACTATGGAGCTGGATTCGGGTTCCGGTAAATCTGTTATATCAGATAATTTATACTCAAAGTTGTTTTCTGATTACAAACTTTCAAGTTGTAGCTTGAAAATGTGCCTATATAACGGTCATAAAATCACACCAATGGGATATTTTTATATAAATGCAAATTACAATCAAATAACGAAACCTATTAAAATATTTGTCATAAAACAAGGGGGTCCGCCCTTACTGGGCCGTGATTTTATGACCGCCTTTAATTTAGTTTTAGGAACACAGTTAAATAGTTTATCAGCTGATTCGCACGTCAGTTAATTGTTGGAACAATATTCAGAACTATGGCGCGACGAGTTAGGCACGTTTAACAAATTTGAAATACATTTAGAACTGAAAGAAAATTCAGTCCCAAAATTTTTAAAAGCTCGATCCGTGCCATTTGCCTTAAAAGGAAAGGTGGAAGCCGAATTGGACAGGTTGGTTGGTAGAAGAATTGGAATACGCAACTCCCATTGTACCGGTCCTTAAGGAAAATGGGAAGGTCAGGATAGCTGGCGATTATTCCATTACCTTGAATAAGGATCTAATTATTGATAAGTATCCGTTACCAAGGATAGAAGAGGTATTTGCAAAATTAGGAGGGGGTGAGCACTATTCAAAAATTGACTTAAAAACGCATATAACCAATTTCTTTTAAGTGAGCGCTCACAACAACTAACTACAATAAATACCTCTAAGGGGCTCTTTAAATATACTAGATTGGTCTATGGACTAGCCAACGCTCCGGCGATATTTCAAAAATCAATGGAAACACTATTATCAAATATAGATGGCGTAAGCTGCTGGTTAGACGATATCTGTGTAACCGGACCGTCCAGGGAACTTCATTTACGTAGGCTTAAAGAGGTTTTAAACAGGTTAAACGATGCGGGGTTGCGATTACAGAAAGAGAAATGTGTTTTTTTTTAAAAATGATGTTACGTATCTAGGTTATGTAATTAATAAAAATGGGTTACAGACGTGCCCAGATAAGGTAAGAGCAATTTTAGAAGCTCCCGAGCCGTCGAATGTTACGGAAGTGAAGCGTTTCTTAGGGATAACAAATTATTATAGAAATTTTATTCCAAACGCTTCAAGTATATTAAAACCGCTTCACGAGTTGTTGAGAGCAGGTGTCGAGTGGCAGTGGGGTGATCGGCAGCGGCGCGCCATACATGAAGTGCGGAGCGAGCTAGCGTCAGAACGCGTGCTGGCTCATTTTGAACCCAATGCGACGCTTGTGCTGTCTGTAGATGCCGGGCCGCATGGATTGGGGGCGGTCAAATACATAAGGAGGCGACAGCGATAATATTTGGTGTCAAGAAATTTCACCAATATTTATGTGGCCGTAGTGATCCCTTTATTTTAAAAACGGATCATAGACCCTTAATGTCAATTTTTAACAAAAAAACGGCATTCCAATAACAACGGCACTTCGTCTACAGCGTTATGCTATTATATTATCAGCATATAATTATATTGTACAATATACCCCGTGCAATAACAACGTTGTAGCAGATTATTTTTCTCGAGCACCACTTGAGTCATCGGAATGCGATAGCGATAAACAGTTCGACACTTATAGTTCGCTTAAGTTTTTAGATATACAACCCGCTATTTTATTAGAAAATGTGAGAGTGGCTACACTCAATGACAAAACTCTAAAAACTGTGACTAAGTACGTTCGCAGTGGATGGCCAAAAAAAAATTAAATGTAAATCAATATTACCATTTTTTAATTGTAAATTAGATTTGCAGATTTTGGATAATGGTGTATTGTTGCGCGGTATCAGGGTTATTATTCCGGAGTCACTTCAACATCGTATGTTAGACGAGTTACATAATACGCACATGGGTATTGTCAAAACAAAAAGTAATGCTCGTTCTAGAATGTGGTGGCCAGGTATAGACCGCGATATCGAGAGACGAATAGGCTCATGCGCCGAATGCATAGCGGAGCGAAGTGCGCCGCCGCGCGAGCCGCCCGCACCATGGCCTCGCGCGCAGGGCTCTTGGCAAAGGATTCACATTGATTACATGACTGTCGCTCAGCGTACATATTTAATAGTGATCGATTCTTTTAGTAAGTGGCTAGAATGTCTACTTATGCATAATGGCACGACTACTGAGGCGCTAATTATTAAATTAAAATTTCTTTTTTCCATTTTTGGTTTACCAAATGTAGTAGTATCAGACAACGATGTGAAAATTAACTCAACACAGTTTAGAGAATTTTGTTCCAACAATGGTATACAATATATGACCTCTCCTATATACCACCCACCTAGTAACGGACAAGCTGAGAACTCTGTACGAACTTGTAAGAAAATGACACCCCTGAATGGGCAGGTTGTAGTGGGGATGAGAATGAGCGAGAAATTGGCGAAACGCAAACGTCACCACCGTCAGCACCGGCATCTTCTATGCCAGTGCAGGTCGCCCAGGGCGAATTAACTGCCGTGCAAAACAAGGGTGAACCGAGCGTTCCGCCAACATCGACGCCCACACCTACAGGAAGGTCCATACGTCATAGGAAGCCTGTAGATTATAAGCCTTATTTTTAATTAAGTTGATATCATATTGTTTATGTCTATAAATTGTTTGTTTTGTTAAAGGTTTCAAAATTAATGTGGAGGGATTGATATATATGTGCATTGTGTGTACCGGATGACGTCAGCGCACTCCGGGCGCGGCGCGCTCCCGCTGCATTTACTCAGTATTAAATCAGCTCGATACATACTCGGTTGTTTAATTTGTTAGCATACATATCACATGCATTATGTAACCAATAGGAGTATATACTGAGCCGGTGGGCACACCCATTGTGATGGCCGCATCTGCGCCTATGACCCAACCATTGCAGGCTCGCACCTTGTTGCCCCCTGATAAAAGACTTTTCAACGTTTGTTTCAAGTCAGATTCTGGTATTCCCAACGACTGTGATATACCCAGATACTTGTGGGTTTCAGTCGCAGACAGAGATCTGAATTTTGTTGAATCTAAAAGCTCTATTCTTTCAGATTCTACTATCACGCCCTTTTTTTACATAAATTTACACCAAATTCCATCTTGATAGAATTACTAGTTTTCTGTCAACTATAGTAACGCTGTCAATTTTCAATTTAGTGGGGCTAGTAATTTTAAATTATCTATATAAAGAAGGAACTTGATTATTTTTCTGCCTACTATACCAACCCGTCTGGCCAGCGTAGTATAGTAGGCCAAAACCTCCTTTCTAAGGAGAGGCGTATGTCCAGCAGTGGACTATTAAAGGCTGTTGATGATGCAGTCCGTCTGGACTTCTGGATTTTCAACTCGGAAATGAACGAACTGCACAGCTTACATCATCTTTATCAATAGTAACATGTTCTATAGGTGTTACAGACTCACATGAGCATCTGACATCCTGCAACCAATCACCTTCTATATGAGTGACAGGCACCGACCAGATGTTACGCCAAAATGTATTTGTGACATTTTCATCCGGCAAATGCCCATCACCCACACATGGATCCGGTTCCTCCCATTTCCGATACACTAACTTCTCATTGCTTTTTAACATCCGATTTTGATTATACCGATATATTCGTTTTTATACCGTCTTATTCTATTTGCCCATGCATAAATTTTCCGCTTTAGAAAGTATATGCGCTCTATGAAATATGACATGTACTATTGAGAATTAATAGTAGTCCCCAAGAATGCCAGTTTCACAAAGCGCATCACTCTCGGCTGCGTATTTCCTTTTCGAAAGCTAATTAGCTTACCGATGAGTGTCTTGGTCCCAGCAATTCGACAAAGAATAAAGAATCTGTATCATTACATAAGATCATTATTATCATTATTAAAATAAATTAGTGCGACCATAGGCCTAATAATAGGTCCATTTTAAAACAAAAAATACTGATTGGCAAAATAACCCTACCGAAGACCCGTACCCCAACTGGTTGGACATTACAGTCGGACCCCGAAACAACTAACCGTTGACCTAGCTCTTTTTTCCGTTGTGAAAATGTTCAGTTATCACTTTACTGAACAAAACCTAAAGTGCGCGTTGCCACGGATAAGAGACGTCCTTGGTACATAAGTACGAGTACACAAAGAAAGCTATTTATTAAAACACGATGTACTTTTCACACGAAAGCTGGTCTACTCGTGAATACTTGAAGCATTATCATTGCATGTCACTAACTTGACAAGATGTGTTAAGTAAGAATTGTATTAAGTTATAAATCAGATTTTACTGCCAATTAATAATTGCATTATCACATTTTATCTCTACTGACGAAGTCTTGTGATGCAATACAAATTGAATATCTACTAAGATATAAATAAAGAAGAAACGTTTCGTTAGTTAAAATATATCAGTCGAGAGCTAAGCTGATTAGGTTTGTCCTTTCTTATTACAAGTTAATCATAGTAACAATACAATTTTTAGGAAAAGAGAAGTGAGATAATAAATAAAATAAAAGAAAACAGAGCCGCTAGTTGGGGTGTACTGGCAGAGTTCGTTGATATAAATGAGAAAGAGACTTGGGCCAAGGACACTTCCCTGCGGGACGCCGCACGTGATTGGTAGAGCAGTACTAATCAGATCTCCAATTTTAATTGACTGGAATCTATTCGTCAGGAAGTCTTGGAGGAGCTTAAGAGGCGTGCCGCGTATAACAACTGCTTCTAGTTTTTTCAAGAGGATGGTTGTAGAGACCATGTCGAATGCCTTGGCGAGGTCTAGGAAAACACCCAGGCAGTTAGTAGATTTTTTGGGTTGAAAGCCAAATTGAGCTTGAGAGATGATGTTTTCTTGAACGAAAAATTTCATAAGGCGTGTATTGATAATTTTTTTTAATAATTTGGAGATACCGGTCAATACGGAGATGGTTCTATAATTTTCAAAAAAGTCTGTACTCCCACTTTTGTGTATTGGATGTATCAGTGAGCGTTTCAAACTAACAGGAAATATGCCGCCTCTCAAACATATATTAAAATGTGTGTTAAAATTGGAGTTATTACATTCCTTATTTTCTTAAGAAATTTGACAGGTATACCATCCCATTCGGTAGCGGATTCGTTTTATAGTTTAAGGATTAAAGATTCTACTTAAACATTATCAGTTTCTAAGAGCACAAAAGATTTGATTCGGGACGTGGGTTGGATATCACATAGGATATTAGACGTATCCGTAGACGTGCTTATACTTTCTGCCATTTTCTTCCCGATTTCAGCAAAGTAACGGTTTATGTTATTTATTGTAATTGATTTCTCATTAGTATTAGAATTAAGTAGTTCTATAGATGGATTTATATTTTTATTAGTATTAGTTGCATTTCTTATAAATTTCCATGTCTGTTTAGAATTTTTACATTTTTCCGTCTCAGATCTTTCGTAGTTGTTTTTAATTTTACTAAGAAGTCGGTTACAATAGTTCCTGTATCTACAATAGGAAGTTTTGAGGGTGTAATTTATCGGTGCGGCCTTAAGTTTTTTTATGAAGAGCATAGAGCATCACGGCGAGCAATACATCTCAGCAAGCCTGGGGTGATTCACGGTTGTATTATGTACTTTCTGTTAGGCACCTTGTGTTCTGTTGTATTATTGACTAATGCGACTTTAATGGTTTAAATTAATGTATCAAGAGCATTGTTAGGGTCTTTAATCAATAAAAAAATCAATCAATAAAAATACTTGAGAGATCCTGATCCGTAAGGGATTTGGCTGCTTCCTCATGATATAAAATACGTCTCACTTTTGGGGTGGTCTCTTTTTCAGGCAATGTTAAATTAAGTAAGACTGGTAAATAATCAGTAATGTCTGTTTTTATAACAAAAGTTTGTGCCTTAAGGTTCGTTTTAATATTAATGTGGTCTAAATAATTCGATTCGCGTGTAGGCAAAACATGTGCAGGCAGGAGACCATTCTCGGCTAGAAGATTGAGGTAGTCATGGCTTTTGAAGTAATTTGAAGAGGGTTTTATATCTATGTTGATATCACCGATGACGCATGTTGTTTTATATTTATTCAGATCTTTTAGGTTTATTTCTAATGAACAAAGGAAGTTGTCAATATTTGTCAGTGACGGTGACCGATAAATACCGAGAATAGCCATCTCAGAAGTTTTTATGAGTAGGCAACTGGCGTCATTAAACATAGGCTCTTGAACAGTGTGAGTGATATTTTTATGTACATATATGCGGCTACTCCGTCGTTTTGGTTCAAAGGAGCTGTTGAGGTCTATAGGTGACAATTTTTTAGTTGAGGTGTGGGTTTATTTTCAGATAACCAACATTATGTAAGTATTATTATATCGCAGTCTACTTTCAGAAGTTTTAGAAAAGCCATAAAATAGTCAAAATTGCGGCATATGCTTCTTATGTTAAAAGTGAAAATTTTTAGAGCGTATTTTGAGTTATGAAGCTCGTTTGTAAGTTGTTCCCGATCCACTGCAGCTGAATCGTAGACGGTGAAATTGTCTAAGTGTTTACGATGAACGCAAAAGCAAATGGATCAATTGATTAATCTTAGTTAAAAGTTTTCTAGATCCTCAATAGATGGCGTTGTACTGGCTTCCTAAATCGCGGTATGGTTACGTTACTGTCTTGTACTTAAAATATAATATTTTTTATAAATAAAAAGGTCGATCAAGATCGGAATACAGCGCAGTGGTTTCATTTCACAAACCCTACTCTAGTGTTCTCATTCAGTACACCCACCGGTCGACCGCAGATCGCAACACCTAGCGGCGTGTCGAACATATGGTCCAATCGAGCCGGATCGATTATTTTTGTTCGAAGCTAAGCGTAGTTCGCGCCTCCTAGCGTGTAACCCGTAGTGGATCGCTACACAAAGGTACACGACCCCAACAGTGAGCGCGACCAGAAGAGGGCACCACTAGTCACTTGTGCGAAGCGAAGCGTAGCTCGCATCCCCTGTGTGATCTGTAGTGGATCGCTACACAAAGGAACACATACCTCAACAGCAAGTGCGACCAGAGGGCGCCACCAGTCACTTGGAACGTGTTGGATTATTGTGAGTCAGTGCAAACTGTGAGTACACTTTATAAATATTTAACATCAAGTGCAAATAGTTATTCTAATGTAAACTTTATATACAAGAAGATTTAATCCTAGAAAAATAATTCAACAATATATGATTTCAACTTATAAAATTTTGTACAAGATAATCAAGAACTTAGCAGAATTGAAGTACAGTGAAGAGGTCAAACTAATTTGAACTTTATATACTTGAACATTTTAACATAGATTAATTTTAGTTAGTAGTGCATGTTTAGACTTAGAATAGTTTTAGAAAAAACGGGGGAACGCGGAGCCTATGTCCGATTTTCTTTCAAAGTGAATAGTACACTTGTAAAATTTTCAACAAATTTTGAGACTTGTAAAATTTTCAAAATTTTTAGACTTGTTAAATAACTTTGGAAATGGAGGGTTTACTTAAGGTTTTGAAAAATACTCAAACGATTATTCAGAAGGGGTTAGTTAATTTTAAAAAGAGTCCTAAGGATAGGCTCACTATAGAGTATATGGAAGCAAAACTTGAGTTATTAGAAAAAGATTGGGCTTTATTTCAACAAAATAATACAAAACTACACGAAAGTTATACCGAGTTAGTAGATGATGAAAAGCTTGTAAACATGTATGAAGTTACTGAGGACACATATATTACTTATAAATGTTTAGTTAAGACTTTGTTAAATAAATGTAAGTCAGAAAGTGCATCTGTTTCAGCAATTTCTAAAGAAGGGTCCAAATCTCAAAATTCATCCGCTAAATTTCCAAAAATTGTTATTCCTGCTTTTAGCGGCAGATATGATGAATGGACTACGTTTCGCGATTTGCTTTTGTCACTAATAGATAAAAATGAGAATTTGGATAAAGTTCAAAAGATGCATTATTTAAAATTACACCTTACTGGGGAGGCTGAACAGTTTGTGCGTCATAAGGAAATTTCAGAATTAAACTAGACCCAGTGTTGGGCTAACTTGGAAAAAAGGTATAGTAATAAAAAAAATATATCTAGTTGTATTCTAAAACGATTTTAGTCAAAGGCGTATGTTGGTTGAGTCAGCCACCGGTATTAAGGAGTTGCTAGATACAACTAATGATTGTCTGAGTGCACTTAAAAATTTACACGTTGACGTATCAACATGAGACATAATCATCATCCATATTGTTTCCTTTAAATTAGATCCGGAAACGCGAAAGCAGTGGGAACTAAATGCTAATAGTATCGACACTAACGAACTATCTACCTATGAACAATTTGCCACATTTTTGGAGAATCGTTTTCGTGCATTAGAACGTATCGAACCTAAAAGGAGTCATCAGATCACAAGTTCACATGTACCCAGGGCCATGGTAGCGACGAGCTCAAATACTAGGCGTTGCGAATTCTGCAGCGAGCCTCACAAACTTTGTTTTTGCAAGCAGTTCGCAAAACAAACTACAGAGGCTAGGCGTGAATTCGTAGCAAAACAAAAAATTTGTTTCAATTGCTTGGGTAGCAATCATAGCGTATACAATTGTAAAAAGTCAACCAAATGTAAAATGTGTCAAAAAAGACATCATTCTTTGCTACACCTAAGCATCGATACGACGAATGAACATAAGGTTCCTTCAGTTAATTTGTCTACTGTTAGTACTAACTCTACAGTTAGTACTAATCATGCAACCTCCACAATATCGACAATTCCCCGACATGTTTTATTACCGAGGCCACAGTTCAGTACTTACGCCTGCCTAAAATTCCTATTCAAGGAGTGGTATCAGGATTAGGTAATAGATCAACCATGGCAAAATCCATGGTACATTTAAATATTCAGTCGCGAATAGATCCTCAGTTCAAATTAACTCTAACAGCTTATGTGTTGAGTAAAATCACATCCTACTTACCCGAAAGGAGTATTAGTAAAGGTGTGCTTGAATGGTTTGATATAACTACTCTCGAGCTTGCCGATCCCCGAGTTCAACCAATGTAACAAGATTGACATCTTGTTAGGCGCCGAGGTCTATAGCCGCATCTTGAAGGAAGGCATTATGCGCAGTCCATCTGGTACTCTGATCGCACAAAGTACTAACTTAGGGTGGATACTATCAGGTTCAATGGATAGGTCAGTTAATAGTTCAGAACACAAACACAAAAACATATCAGTCATGCATGCACAAATTAAAGAGGACGATCTTCTTAAACGTTTCTGGGAGATTGAGGAATTAACTAGTCATAAGAAGATACTTACCCCAGATGAACAAAAGTGTGAAGATTTTTATAGTGCCACTACTAGTAGACAAAAGGATGGAAGGTACGTAGTTAGATTGCCTTTCAGCGTCAAAGATCCCCAATTTAGAGATTCTCGCGCTATAGCTGAAATTAGATTTAAATCCTTAGAGAAAAGATTGGAGAACAACAAAGAGCTTAAGGAACAGTACCATAAAGTAATTAATGAATACTTGCAATTAGATCACATGAAACCTGTAAGAGATGATGATGACAAAAAGGATATAGCAGCTTACTTACCTCATCACGCCGTAATACGGAACGACAAATCCACGACAAAGGTACGGGTTGTTTTCAATGCATCTGAAAGGTATAAAAAGGATATTTCGTTAAATGATACCTTAATGATTGGTCCATCACTACAAGCTGATTTGCGACATACAGTGATGCGATGGAGAGTTCACCCTATCGGTCTTGTAGCCGATATTATAAAAATGTATCGGCAGATAAGAATAGCTGACGAAGACACAAAGTACCAACGTATTCTTTGGCGAGACAGTCCTGAAAAGAAAATTAAAGATTATGAGTTGTTAACAGTTACGTTTGGTACTGCATCCGCACCGTACTTGGCAATCAGAACACTTCATCAACTTGCATATGATGAAGGCGATAAATACCGGCATGCTGTGGATAAAGTATTTAATTGCTTCTATATGGATGATTTAATGTCTGGATGCTACAGTGTAGAAGAGGGAATAAAGATATATAAAGAACTTACAGAGTTATTGGCAAAAGGAGGTTTTATGTTACAAAAATGGAACAGCAATAATCAAGAAATGTTAGATATAATAAATTCACTAGAGCAAAAATCAGATAAGCAGAAAAGGTTAACATGCAAGCAAGATGAAAATACAAATTTTAGTAAGGAAAAAGTAATAGAAAATAAAGATGTAGAGATCAAAATAGATAGCATAATCAAAATACTAGGACTTATTTGGAACCGTAGCGAAGACTCGTTCCACTACAAGGTGAGTGTCCCAACGCGGTCCTGTATATCTGTAACAAAAAGGGCGGTAATTGCGGATATAGCACGATTATTCGACCCTCTTGGATGGTTAGCTCTAAGTGTCGTTCTAGCTAAGATATTTATACAGAAGTTATGGCTAGCAGGCATTAGCTGGGATGAGAAACTAAATAATGAATTAGCACAGGAATGGAGTACTTACCGCCAAGAATTGTCACTACTTACTAAAGTCACGATACCTCGTTGGCTTGGCACTAATGTGGGCGATGCACTAGAGCTTCACGGCTTTTGTGACGCTTCCAAGGCAGCTTACTCAGCAGTTGTATACTTACGAAGGGTTGACGTTTCAGGTAAGATCAAGGTTGCTCTGTTAGTTGCTAAAACCAGGGTTGCTCCAATAAAGCAGATTAGCATCCCGCGTTTGGAGCTATGTGGAGCAGTGCTGCTTTCGAAGCTTTTAATAGAAACAGCAGAGGTGATGAAGATCTCGACAAATAATGTCAAGGCTTGGACCGATTCTACTATCGTTATAGCTTGGTTAAATAGCCATCCAAGCAAATGGAAAACATTTGTTGCTAATCGGACCTCGGAAATCTTGGCTTCTACGAAGCCTTCTCAATGGTTTCACGTATCAACCACCGAAAATCCAGCTGACTGCGCTTCAAGGGGAGTATTGCCAAGCTTATTCTTGGAAAACTCTTTATGGTTTAATGGACCATCCTTCCTAAGAGATAATCCAATTAAAAAATATAGTAGGCCAGATAATTTAGACATAGACTTAGAACAGTCTATTAAATCTCATGTTGCGGTCATATCAGAAAGTTTAGAACTGTTCACAAGATTTTCTTCTTTACCAAGGCTTATTAGAGTTATTGCATACTGTCGTAGATTTCTAAAAGAAGGCATAAAAATGACAAAATATTTACAAGTTAAGGAAATAGATAAAGCATTAGAATGTTGTATTAGAGTTACACAAAAAAATATATTTACAGAAGAATATTTACAAATACAAAATAAAGGATTCTTACAACTACGGTCAAGTAAATTAAAGGCATTAAGTCCTTACCTAGACGAGAATGGCTTGATTAGAGTACGAGGTAGAATAGACAAGGCTACATTAGAACAGACCATGAAGCATCCCATAGTGCTACCAAGTAACGCTCACCTCACTCACCTGATAGTTGCTGACGCGCACCATAAAACTTTGCATGGTGGACTACAGCTGATGCTTAACTATTTGAGGAGAGGTTATTGGATAATAAGTGTGCGAAATTTAGTAAAGCAATACATCCGGAGGTGTGTCATATGTGCCAAGCAAAGAGCCACTATTAAACCTCAAATAATGGGCGATCTCCCATCCGTGCGTTGTACTCCCGCAAGACCGTTCTATAATTGTGGAGTAGATTATGCTGGACCAATAAAAATTAGGACGACAAAGGGCCGTGGACATCATTCTTTAAAGGGCTATATTTGTTTATTTGTGTGCACCCCGGGACATTTTCTTATCGGTGAACCGTTGATAGCATTACCCGACTGTGGGAATTATGAAACTTCCAACGTGCATTCTCTGACTCGCTGGCAATTTGTTCAGAGGATGTTACAATCGTTTTGGAGGCGCTGGTCACAAGAGTATTTACAAGAAGAGTATTTACAAGAATACTTCCCTTCGCGGCACTGTGCGACTAACGTGTGACTTCGTATGCTAACAATTTTAATATTGTTTTCTGTGCTTTTATGTGACTAGTTCCCGGTTTGCGGGCGGCTAAAGGTTGTTTATAGGGTTTCTAAAGAATTTCAGTAAGTTTTATTGTTTTCTAAACATAAATATAGTGCCGAATTCTTTTATTACGACTATTGGTGAGTAAATTTATTTTCTTACTACCTACTACTACTACGTTTGTTTACATTGATTTTTCTCTGCGTATTGTTTATTTTTAAGCTTGTTTTTTTTTAATTGTTGATTGGTGTGTCTTTGTTTGGCTATGTCGGTCGTTAGCGAGTTGCCGGATCCCAGCGGTACAAGTGAATTTCTAACACCAACCGGGAAAAGGACATTTAACGAAATGTCACCTACGGATTTCAAGCCGAAAGACAAAAGCCGTAAACGCATTATTAATTCGGACTTAAGTGGAAATGTTTCGTCTCCTACCGGTCGTGATAACTGTGGGGAGTACAATTACTGTGACTTAGTGTCACAGGCCACCGATTACTTTTCAAAAATTAATGAATTAGTTAATGATCAGGGATCTCGGATGAATGTAGGTAATAAAACGGCGATTATGGATATTACTCAACGAATTACCGGTATCGTATCAATGTTAGCAATAAAATCCTTTAGCAACGAAGCGAAATTAGCGAATTTTGAGCGACAAATGGCGGGTATCGTAACTCAACAAACGAGTTTAACGTACGCGGACAAACTTAAGCTTCGCTTACCACCTAAATCTGCCCCGTGCCCGGTACCTACTGAAGCACGCGTTCCTAGGCCTTGTGTTTTTACCTATCCCACTACCGAACGCTTAGCGGACTATGAGACCTCGTCAGCAACGAAACAAGCTCTTAT
This sequence comes from Arctia plantaginis, assembly GCA_902825455.1. NCBI lineage: Eukaryota > Metazoa > Arthropoda > Insecta > Lepidoptera > Erebidae > Arctia > Arctia plantaginis. Next base: position 45,938 of record CADEBD010000503.1, read on the forward strand.
GAAGGCTATTAAACCGAGCGATAAGGGTTTCCAAATTGTAGGCGTTAAAAAAACCTCTAAGGCAGGCGTCGTGTTACGTGTAGCTAACGAACGGCAGCTTAAGAAACTGGAATCTGTAGACGCCATTAAATCAGTAGGTTTACGATTAGAAAAACCGAAAGGCCGAAAGCCCCGTATAATTGTAAAAGACGTACCCGGTTCTATGGAAGATCGTGCCTTCCTAACAGCCTTATACCGTCAGAATATCAAGGACGAATTAAAATTAAGTGAGAACGATTTTATTAAGTCAACCAAAATTGTTAGGCATCGTAAACTAGAAAATGGGCGTCAATGGATAAGCTTAGAATTGGAGGCAGCAGTTCGGAAACATCTAGCCAACACAAAAGATAAACTTTATATAGACTGGGCCACTTGTCGATTCATAGACGATATAGAAGTAGTTCGTTGCTTAAATTGTCAGCAATTCGGTCATGTACAAAAGTTTTGCACCATTAAAACCCCTACTTGTGCTAACTGCGCCGCCGCACACGAAACGCGAGCTTGTCCAGATAAAGACACACCAAATTTTAAGCCCACGTGTGCACAGTGCAGGCGGTTCAAAACACCATCTGACCATCGATGCGGCTCACACGACTGTGCCACATACAAATTAAAACTGGAGCAGCTAATATTAAATACCAATTACTGAATAGTTTAATTAAACAAGTTTATAGAGTAACTTACTAAGTAATGGATAATTTATTTATTTATTTATACTTCCTGCAAATACATTGCATAAGGCGGACTTAATGCCATAGGCATTTTCTTCCAGTCAACCTTGGGGTGATGCAGAGATTTGTGTATGGCAGGTATATAATGAGGTAAATTATTTAAATTGTAGTCGGTTGCAAGATGGATACATATATAAATGCAAATATCATTTATACGTACTATATAATACTATAAATATAAAATAAAAACATAAACATACACACATACATTCATACATACATGCCTGCGTTGATGAACACACAAGGGGTTATTTTGATGACTCCGTCAACAAGTCTCCATAAAGCTTGCGTACTCTGGTCTTAAAGATTGTTCGGTTGGTGGATGTCCTGATCTCTAGGGGAAGGGCGTTCCAAAGATTTACCGCTTGGACAGTGAAGGAAGAATGTATGATACGGGAGCTATGTGAAGGACAAAGAAGGAGGAAATTATCAGCGGAGCGAAGGCTTCTGTCATGGTTGGAGCAGAGATATTGCAGGTGGGATGTTAAGTAAGTAGGTGAGGTAGGTGTGTGGAGAAGGGAGTGCAACATAGTCAGCGCCCGCAAACTGCGGCGCTGTCTTATAGGTAGCCATGACAATTGACTGCGATAAGCGGATACATGATCGTACTTTCGAAGGTTGAATATGAACCGAATGCAGTTGTTGAGAAGTCGGTCTAATTTATTGAGCAGATCTGCATTCAGGTCGAGGTAACACACATCACCATAGTCGATGATTGGGAAAATTAAGGTCTGCACCAGCATCGTTTTTGTTTTCACTGGGAGTAAATTTTTCAGGCGGTAAAGTCCCCTCAAGATATTCGTTACCTTCTGACTGACGCTAGTTACCTGCGTTTGCCAATTTAGGGTTGGGTCCGTGCAGACCGAGATCTTTAGTTAGTTAGTTAGAGATCCTTGACTGATTGGCTAATGGGCAACACAGTTCCATCAAAAATAATATCTGCGATAGCGTCAGTATCAATTCTACCCGTCATTCTAGGACTCCCTATAAAGATTGCCTGACATTTGGCTGGGTTCACAGTTAAACCAAATCTGCTGGACCAGTTTTTTATGGTGTCTAGGTCGCGGTTAATTTTGTTTATCGCTTCGTCTATATTTTCTACTCTCGCATGTGAGTAGATCTGTAAGTCGTCTGCATACAGGTGATACGAACACTGAAGTTCATAAGTTATGTAGTCGATGAATAGTGAAAAGAGAAGTGGAGAAAGAATGCCGCCTTGTGGAACACCAGAGTCAAGGTCGGCCCATAGCGATGTGGATTCATCAGTTCGGACAGACTGCTGGCGTCCTCGAAGGTAGGACGAGAACCATTCCAGTGCATCATCGGAAATCATGAAATGGGAAAGGATTGTAAGTAGTATATCGTGATTCACGGTGTTGAAGGCATTTGAGAAATCAATTAATGCGAGTACAGTTATCTGGCCATCTTCCATCGCAGCCTTTATGTCAAGTGTCACCTTGAGCAGTGCTGTACCTGTACTATGTCCTGGTCGGAATCCTGACTGATACTGGTTAAGCAAGTTGTTCTGGTAAATAAAGTGAGATAGTTGCTTATGTACACAGGCTTCAAGGACTTTGGAGAGGAAAGGGAGGATGGATATTGGACGAAAATGAGTAGGAAGGGAGGGGTTAGGTACCTTAGCCAATGGACGTACATAAGCCTTGCGCCATAAGGAGGGGAAAACATTGGAATCTAAGGAATAGTTGATAATATGAGTGATAGCTGGTAAAAGCTGTTCTAGGATAGTGGTTACCATGAAATGGCTAATTTTATCGCAACCAGTAGCTTTGGATTTGATAGAGGTAACAAATCGTTTGACCTCCTCTGATGCAACCGGAGAAAAATCAAAGGGGTTTATATTAGGCCTAGGCAGACGGGCTACGAAATCGATGGTTTGAACTTTGCTTTGATGATCCAATATAGAGGGAGTGGTGAAATGGCAATTGATATCATCTAAAGCAATATTCGTTGGAAAATCTGCATGGCGCTCACTGCCAATACCAAGAGTCCTTAAGAACTTCCAGATATTAGCAGAAGAGGATGAAGAAATGTTATCGAGAATATGACGGCGTTTGGCGTTACGTATCACCTGATTACATCTGTTTCTCACAGTTTTGTAGGCAAGCCAGTTGTCATCACTTCGAGTTCTTTTAAATCGCCGAAAAGCCCGATCCCTGCACCGCATTACACTGCGGATGTTATCTGTCAACCAAGGTGCGGGAGGATGCTTTAATTTGACATTCCTCAATGGCGCATGAACGTTGTATAGGTGCAGGATGTTTTCGTTCAATATTTGAACCTTTTCGTCGACAGATGTTGCTGCCGCTAACGATTCCCAATGGATATGAGAAGCATCCTCCCGAAGTCTCTCAGGACTCATAGATCCAAAACAACGTCTAAGCATCATTTTGGGTTTAGGTTTTGGCGTTTTAATTTTGTATGAAACAAAGATCAGGTCATGATGTGAGAAACCAGGTGCTGGGTATTGTCCATGCGATGAAACCTTATCAGGAGACGAAGTAATAATGATATCCAGCAGGGTGTCTTCTCCATATTGGTTGTGGTGAGTGGCTTGAAGCGGTAGGACATGTAGACACGTAGATTCCAGATTATGCGACAGCTTACGACAACGAGGGGAGGTGGCAGACAGGAGATCGGTGTTAAAGTCGCCCATGATGATGTGATGCTCATACTCAGACCCTAAAGATTCTAAAACCGATTCGAATTCGGTGAAGTAATCAGTGGCTGGAGGACAATAAACGACACCTAAGATGAGTTTAGCTCCCCTGACACAAACCTCCAGGAAAAGATACTCAGCAGTCGAGTTGGGTGATGAATTGGAGAGAATATTGTACGAAAAATCGGAACGTAGGTATATTGCAACACCACCGCCCCTTTTGTTTGCCCTGTCGTTCCTTATAAGAACGAAGCCTGGGAGAGGATAAAAGGTTGAAAGTAGTTGGGGTTTGAGCCAAGTCTCGGAAATCAGGATAGCATCCACGTTTGAGCCGTTAAAAGTTTCCCATAAGTCACTATAGTGACTGGGTATGCTTTGAGCATTTATGTGACAAACGTTAAACATTCGATGACATTTTTGTATAAAAGTGCTACGTACTATGTCACCGAGGGTGTCAGTTACCGAAGTAAAACTCTCATTTGCTGATGAATTAATGGAGTCGTTGGCGGAGCAGTAGGAGTCAACATCAGACATATGCAGTAAATAAAATATTAAAATAATAAAAATAAAAGTTATTGATCAATTACAAATTTAAGGGTAATGAGTTAATTTAATACTCACATCAGTGCACCACCCGCCGGCTTACACTAGCACTTGTAGTGTGTCTAAACACTAAAATTTCATTTTCATTTTTTTATCCTAAAAATATTCGTTAACTTCTTGTTATTGCTAAAAACCTATTTATATCCAATTAGTATGGTTAACAATCATAATATAAATTAACTTCATTCAAAATAAAATTTTTGTTCTTGTATAAAATAAATAAACCTCTTGCCTAGGGTGTACACTGTTTCGATAAATTACTGGAGGGTAGTCAGTAGTCGCGCGCGCTTGGGGAGTGCGATACGTAAGGAGAAATAATTAACAGCGGTTTATGTTTTTGTACAAAATATTCTTGTAAATAGATTGTTTACTCGTGAATATAAACTGTATACTTAGTGTTAGTGTAGTGAAGTGATAATAAACTGTACAAGACTACTTCTTGGGACTTTTACTTGCTGCTCATGAGATTCATCGCTCGGCTACACACTAGAAGGTACGGTCCTGTATTATTCACTTCACACTTATTGAGGAGTGATGACAAGAACATTATTAGGTACATGACATTAATATATGAGAAATATAATTAAAAGGGATATAAAAAAGATGCAAAACTCAGTAAAGTAAAGTAGGCCAGTTTAGTAAAGAGTAATTGCAGAGCGGTCGGTGACATAAACGAGAATATGCGTGAACACGGAACGCATCGATTACAGAGCTCTGCTCATAAACGTCAACTGTCAGTTGTCATGTTGATTGCCTAGTTAAATGATTCTAAAGTATAAATAATAATTCAAAATGAAAACAATGTAATAACCTTAAGAAACTGACCACAGGAAAATTTAACACTATGGGGACCTGGAAGTTAGTTTCTACGTGTTGTGTTCTTAGTGATGTTAGCCGTGTAACTGGCACCTGATGAACTGCTGCCCTTAGCCATATGGGCCTCGTCGGCTGCTTTAGGATGTTTCTGCATCAAAGGTTCCAGTTCAGCCAGAGATGTGATCTTGACCCTGCTTCCGCCCGGTAGTTTGACGACAATGACGCCTTCCTGTGTCCAACAACCTTTGACGCCAAAATGAAGACGGGCTCTAGCGAATGCAGACTGTCTGGCCTTAGTTAGGTATTCCTTAACAGTGATATTTGTACCCTTGAGCCTAGTCTTCACTTTCCAGACAGCAGACTTAAGGTCTAAAGTGAAAAATCTCACCAGTAAAGGCCTCTTGTGATCCTTCTTGGGGCTTCCAAGCCTATGGCAACTTTTGATGAATGATGATGTCAACTGTAGATCCAGCCTAGACGACGACGATAACGATAAAATAGCTACATCAGAATTAGACCGTTTAATTTTAGAACCAAAGTTAGACATTGTCCTTATACAAGAACAATATCAGAGCGCTCGCTTGCGTCGTAATGTAGTACAGCTTGACTGCCGTTCGCAGGCTGGGATATATGTTGCAAGTTCTAATTTTACGGTAACATCTTTGCGTAATCTTATGACGTCACACTGCGTCGTTGCTGAGATCTCATCCTCTACCTGTAAGGTTTACGTAGTGAGCTGCTATTTTCAATATTCACATCCTATTGATCCTCACTTACATCACTTACGTTACGTCTTGCAGTTCCTCGTGGGACATAAAATTATCATTGGCGCTGATGTCAATGCGTCATCTTCATTATGGTATAGCAAGTTGCGTTCAACCGACACGGTTCGACGTTGTGCAGTTGAAGATTTCATAGCGGAAATGAATCTTACCATTCACAACACCCCCGATGCACCACCGACTTTTTGCAACCCAATGGGTGAGTCTTCTATTGACGTGACGCTTACGCGCGGCGACGTCTCGATATTCGGATGGCGTATCCGGATCACCGCTTAATCGTGTACGAATTCATACCAAGGGTTGCACGGGATCCACAAAGGGCTCCTTATAATTTTAGATATAAAACTAAAGGTGCGAACTGGGCTTTGTTTGGTTCACTATTTGCAACTCATACCAAAGACTTCAGTCGCAGTAGTTTATCAGCTGAGAAAAGCGCAGAAATACTATCAGAAACTTTCACATTCTGCGCTGATGTATCTATTGGTCGCGGATCTATCACTAACACTCGTAGATGTGATTGGTGGAATGATAGATTAGCCGAACTACGTAGAAGTAGTTTGTACAATAATGCTCTCATTGCTCTTAAAGTTGCCAGGTCCCACTACAGAGCTGCAGTGGAAAATCGAAGGGAAACTTAATTCAGAAATTTGTCGATAGACTCGATAGAGAGGGCCCGTGGTCACGTTTGTATCACGAAATTAAGGCAAATAGATCAATCGACCTTGCATACATACAGAACATCAAAATTAATAACAGACACACCACAGGAGTAGAAGAAACAGCAGAATATCTTTTAGAATCACTCGTACCTGACGATCGGCCGGAAAACGACACTGATCATCACCGACAGATCAGGCAGTTGGCCATCGAACCACCACTGTCTCCAATGTCTGATTTACCATCTTCAGACGAATTTCTCGGTATCGTTAGATCCTTGCCACTAAACAAGGCTTCGGGCGATGATAAAATATCTAACAAAATGATCAAAGAAGCTTGTAAACTCTCGGGTGACACGATTTTCACTGTCTTTAAACGTTGCATTGCTGAAGGAATATTTCCTCGTATATGGCGGTGCGGTAATATTCGTATAATACCAAAAAGTGGCGACAATGACCGGATGATCCTAAATCCTACCGACCAATCACATTGTTACCATCGTTAGGAAAGCTTTTAGAACGTCTTGTAGTGCCCCGGCTTCTGCCAGGTGGAGTCAAATTTCATGATAGACAATTTGGATTTACGTTGGGTAAATCGACAACTGACGCTGTTATATCGGTTAGAAAGTTTGTCACAGAGTCAAAATTTCAATACGTGCTGGCTATTTTCTTAGATATATCTGGCGCCTTCGACAACGCATGGTGGCCCATGCTGTTGCTGAAATTAAAATCATGGGGGTGCTTTAAAAATATTTATTCCCTTATATCTTCGTACTTTTCACAAGGTACTACTAAACTAAGACTTGGTCATCATTCTGTGTCGAAGGCGCTTACAATGGGATGTCCTCAGGGATCGGTGCTAGGTCCATACTTGTGGAATATCGGCTTCGACGATTTTCTTGCGATACCAATACCAACCGGATGTACTCTGAACGCGTATGCTAATGACGGCTTATTACTGGTGGAATCTGATACTAGGGCGAGGCTTGAGAGATTAGCCAATAGATGTTTGAACTTGATATCTCAATGGGGTGAACGTAATCGCTTAACTTTTGCACCCAACAAAACCTTCCAGCTACTTTTAAAAGGTAACCTCAAATCACCGCCAAGCATTAGATTTGATAATGTTACTGTAAAAATAAGGCCTCAGTGTGTTACCTAGGATTAGTTTTAGAAAGAAACTTTTCATTCATCGAACATATTAAAATAGTTAATGAAAAGTCTAAAAAGAGTTTCTGTGCATTGACAAGGATATCAACTGCGACATGGGGTCTATCATTTAATACATTAAAGATCATATACTACTTATTTAGGTTCTATGTGCTATGGTGCACCTGTATGGGCCGATAGGGCGACCGTAGGCGCTGTCCGTCGCAAACTGTTACAAGGCCAACGACTTGCACTGATATTCTTATGCAAGGCATATAGGACGGTTAGCACTGAGGCTTTGCCGGTGTTGGCGGGTGTGCTTCCGGTCGATCTTGAGGTGCAGAGACGTGCAGCCATGTACTATTCAAGACAACAAAACATGGAATGCGATTTTTTGGGCGCGCGGGATCGCGGTAAAATTACAAGATTGCTTCAACAGCAGTCCGATGTCTATAATGACCTCATAGACGAATGGCAACAACGCTGGGATGAATCATCCAAGGGGCGCCATCTTTACCAATTCTTTCCATCTGTTCGCGAATGGTTGTCGAGGACATGGCTTGAGGTTTATCACTGTGTCGCTCAATTTCTTACGGGCCATGGTAACTTTAAGAGCAAGCTTTATTCATTTAAATTAGTCGAGTCACCATTGTGTCAATGCTCAACACCTAACTCTCACTATGAACAGTCTGCTCATCATATCCTCTGGGAATGTAGTCTTTGGTATAATGAACGTAATATAATGCTGAATACCTTGTAGGTGACATCTGGGGCGGTATACTATGGGGATCTTGTGTCAACTAGGGTGAATTTCCGTGCGTTTTGGCGATTCTGCCATACATATTATAGAAATCAAATATAGCTCACGTAGGACCCGTAATATTTTGTGGCCGTGGTGCTTCCCTGTTTAAAAGGGTGTATGCCCATTTTACTTCATTTTGTCTCCCGCTTTGCTAAGGAGGGAAGTGGATTTACTGTATTTCCAACTCCTCCAATTTTCTTCTGATTAATTTCGTTGCGGGTTCCAAGACAGTTTAATTTCTTCCTGGGACTTCCCGAGTGTCATAACTCGGTGTGTTCGTGGCTCACTGCTGTGGATCCTGGTGTACAGGAGTTACAGTGGTGGGCGTGTGGGTGGGATTAGTCCCATTTTGTAAAAGAGTATTTATGTAACTTAATGCACCGGTACAAGTGGTCCTCTAAAGTTCAAGAACCAAATATTGGTGATATAGTTCTCATAAAGGAGGATGATTTACGTTGGTTAATGTCGTTGGTTAATGGGTTGCATTTTGGAAAAACATTCAGGAGATGATAATGTCACCCGTGTCGTTACCTTACGCACAAAATCAGCAATCATAAAAAGGCCAACAAACAAATTGTGTATATTGCCTGTAAAACACGAATAATTATTATTTTTTGTAATTATTTTTTTATATTATAGTTTATTTTTAAATTATTTAGATTGTATACCTTCTTTACCATTTAAGAAAGGCCGATTCGTCTATATCGTCCTTTGGTGGGTAGTATGTTTACGATGAACGCAAAAGCAAATGGATCAATTGATTGATCTTAGTGAACCCATCGAAAACAGAGATGATCATGTTCGCAAACAAACGCAGCCTATGAAATCTCAGACTTCCCAAGCTATTTGGAACACAACTTACTCTTACCAAAGAGGTCAAATAGCTAGGAGTAATACTGGACAATAAACTCCTGTTAAATAAGCACCTCGTTGAAAAACTGAATAAAGCCTGCATTATTTTCTGCCAATGCAAACGGCTACTCGGCAAAAGCTGGGGACTATCACCCAAGATTACTTTATGGCTATACAGAACAGTCATAAGACCAATAATAACTTACAGTTTTATTTTCTGGTGGCAGAGAACAGAGCTATGCACCGTCATAAACAAACTGCAGCAATTCCAGCGACTCCCATGCTCCGCGGTCACTGGCTGTATGCGCACAACGCCTACTGCCGCACTGGAGGTCGCTCTTGGTCTGCCTCCCCCTGGACTTATTCATACAGCAGGAGGCCCCCATGGCGATCATTAGACTCAGACATCTGGGTCTATGGCACACAAGTGAGGGATCGCATTCCAAATTATGGGATCATTTGGTGGAATACGAACCGCTGATAGCAGCTCCATGCGATAGAATCCCAAAACACCATATCTTCACAAGAAGATACTACATCCAGATACATGGAAATGACCGAGATCAATCCGATTAACGAAGTCCGAATTTACATGGACGGTTAAAAGACTAGGTCAGGAACTGGAGCCGGAGTTTTCTCGCAAGACCTAAATATGAACATATCACTAGCGTTAGGCCAACACAGTTCCATATTTCAATGTGAATGTGTGGCAATAACTTACGCTGCCACAACGGCCATGTCAAGGGGTATCAAGGACTACAACATCCGAATAATATCCGACAGCATGGCCGTCTTAAAGGTACACAATGACCTCTGATATCGTCTTCGAATGCCATCAAGCACTGCAACAGCTCGCTACATTCAATGGGGTAATCCTCCAATAGATTAAAGGGCACAGTAACTCACACGGGAACGATGCCGCAGATGAGTTGGCAAGGAGGGGCTCGGCTACCCCGACTTCCGGCCTAACCATACTCCTGCCCATATCGTTTAACCAAATACGTTGCTGGGTCAAGCAACGGACCTGTGAAGCACACAACCGGAGGTGGAAAAACTCACTCGGCTGCAGACAGTCCAAACTGGTGCTGAATCAAGTCACACCATGACTCACCTGAAGATTGATCAGTCTTAGCAGACTTGAAATCAGAATGGTTGTCGGAACCATTACAGGACATCTAGCCCTGAACCGACAACTATTCATCATCAATGCGACGGACAGTCCCCTGTGCAGGGGATGTCTGGAAGCTGAAGAAACGGCCGTCCACGTAATTCTGGAATGCGAGGGAATGGCCACACAACGGGTAAGTATCATTCCCGATATAAAGTCGCTCCTAGAAGCCTGTGAACGCCCCAGGAGGCTTCTGCGCTTCTGGAAGGAGCTTGGCTGGCTCACCTAGTCAACCAATCCTCGACGCATAAAGGACCAGTCTGAGTCTAAATGCGGAAACCGAAGCCAACAACCAATACCAATACCAATAGCCCTTTAAAGAATGCAGTTTCTGAACATCATCCAGAGTATCATTGGTAGGTATGTACCAGAGACTGGAATAAATCTCGGAATGTAGACCATTCCGAGTATTTACCCGAAAATATTGGTATGTTAATTTTTGGTAATTTGAGTTGCGAGGACTTTACAGCAGTTGTTGTTTTAAAATCACAATTGAACTCTAAGTTCTAAGGCTTGCTTTAGCATACATTTGTAATCAATGTAAAGTTCCTCAGTTGTCATAAACACCTCATTTTTGAGGTAGCTTGTATCTTTCAATTCTCGCGGACTGTAACCACGCATTAGGTCTTTATGACCCGACACACTAACCACAATTGCTCCAATGTCTCTAAGCGTGTCTCAGTGTAAGATTTAACTGCTAGCCTTTCTTTCGAACTTTTTTTATAATTTATTTGTGCCTTTGCTATTTTTGAGCTCAAATCACACTGGAAGTTTAATAGTGACTCCATATTCGGGCAAGAATGACAAGTTAGAAGTAATACAATAAAATATTAACTAAATCAAAATTTCGTATTTTTCAAGCAGTAATTTCCTAAGTGTTTAAACAGTTTAATAATTCGGACCGAAATCGGGCATAGGTTCCCCGTACCTTCGTTCTTTGTGAAATTATTCTAGGTCCCTATGCATGCACACAAATATTTTCTAAGTCTTAAATATAGATTAATATTTTAAAAGTCCGATAGTAAAATAACATCCAAACACTAGTACACTTAACTTGTAAAATATCAAATAAGTTCTATTACATTAATGGACTAACAAATAAAGTTAAATATCACTGAAGACCCTTGGCACATAATACTCATAAAACAATAAAAGTACTCACAGTTTTGGCACTTCACTTCACCTGTCCCGCTTCACAACCAACAGCTCCCGGCACTGTCTGTCTCCAATGACGTTTTTAAAACCTGACAACTGTGCGCCTGCGAGTTGTTTGAAGCCTCCGTGTGCTTAGTGGCTCACCAATACCACAAAAGCACAACTTCTTGATAGGAATACGTTTGCGACAGCGATCCACTGTCCGTATTCCACCGTAGACACAAAAATGATTGATCACAAGGCTTCAATTATCCGGCTCCTGAACTGAAGGTGTTAGAACTGTATTCATTTACCAATGAAACACGGTTTCAAACACTAATTATTTAATATATAACATTCAAGCCCCTATGTCAATGCAAAAGGATACAAAAACCTTTGATGTCTATCCGGTGACGAGAATCTCTTTAGGCAGATTTAAAAATGACGTTACTTTATGAGCGCCATTTAGGGACACTCAACTATACACTTTGAGACAAGAAAAGCGCAAGCGAGGCGACATGATGGAAGACGATTTGAATGCATTTATAATAGAAATGAAGAATGTTTAATACGGCTAGTGAGGCACAAAATCAAAAATTATCTGCTATGCACTCTGCAATAAAAGAAATAAGGGCACAGAACTGTGACATCTCAAAGCCAATGGAATTTTTATCTGTTAAATACAATGAAATAAAGACAAATCTCAAAACATAGGCACGGCTGTTGAGTCATCCATTGAGGACTGTAATATTAAAGATATCTTTCGCTACAGATCCAAGTCAGCTTCGACTTCAGTTACTCCTATTGTGGTCGAATTTACAACCGCACGCGCAAAGGAAAAAATGCTTAGTAAGATAAGAGAATTTAGACAAGACAAGAAGACCAATCTCACAACTTCTTCAGCCCAAATTGACACCCGAAACTCATCTATATTTGTGTCTGAGAGTCTCTCACCACGAACCAAAAAAATTTACGCTTCGAATTTTGTTGAAAACGGTTCAAATTTTGTTGGGTTGCTCATGGATTTGTGTATTTAAGAAAACTGGAGGGGGGCAAGGCGTTTCGCATAAACTATGAAGAGGACTTCCAAAGAATAGCTCAAGATAGCAAATGACTATACCACACACTTTTAATTCTGTAAACAGGTTTACATGCTCTGTTATTTTACATTTGTCCATTTAACTTTACTTTTATTTTTTATACTGTTACGACACACATACACATACAAACATACTCACAGAACTTTTTTACACATTTCAATATATACCTTCTTCCTAATATAAATAAATGTGCCCGAGGAATATAAAAAAATCTATCACTTTCAAATTTTCTTGGTTTTTTGGAAATTACATTTTTATATGCACTGTTATAAATAATCAATTCTCAATTGTACCCAAATATAATTATAATACAAATCCATGCATAACTGAATCACCATCAAATAATCATGTTACATTATCCGCATTAATTACACCATCCCACATTATTTTAAAAATGGCTGACCACAACATTACCCAAGTTCATACAGACTTAGTGTTCGACACGCCGCTAGGTGTCGCGATCTGCGGTCGACCGGTGGGTGTACTGAACACTAGAGTAGGGTTTGTGAAATGAAACCACTGCGCTGTATTCCGATCTTGATCGATCTTTTTATTTATAAAAAATATTATATTTTAAGTACAAGACAGTAACGTAACCATACCGCGATTTAGAAAGCCAGAACAAAGCCATCTGTCAGGTTGTGTGCTACGCACCATTGTTCCACGATCTTCAGTGCAAGTCTCATTTGATCGCATGTAACGCTCTCAAAAGGACCGCTGATGAAAATAGTAAGATCGTCTGCATAGCCTATTGTGAGGAATCTTTGGTCATTAAGTTGTGCGATGAGCTCATCCACAACAATGTTCCATAGAAAGGGGGTGAGTACACCGCCCTTTTTTTTTTTTTTTTTTACGTGTGGAAATCCCCTCGGACCGTCACCCCGCCGGGGCTCTCGTTCGGCGGGGCGGTGTGTCGGACTCGAACCGACTAAAACCACACGGTGTGCCCTCTTTGCGCTTCCAGTTTAGGAGGGGTCCAGGTAGTAATCGCCTTCTGGACCCCTCCCAGCGCCGGCCCGCTCCTGATGCGGGCTCCGTCACAGTGGCCCCTTTCTTTAGGCGACGTCCGGCACACGCGGACGCCGCCCCCTCGCGGCTGGCCAACTAATGCGGGTGGAGGGGAGAACCTATCCCGTCCACCCGCGGCCACACTCAGGGCGGCATGAGGCGCAGGTAAGCGCGCATCCGCCTCCCGGTTCGCCGGCTGCGGATCAGGTCCGAGTGGAGGTCGTCCTCCCGGGCCTTCTCCGCCGCCTCCTTCTGCGAGATTACCTTCTCGCAGAAGGTTGCGACCGCGGTAAAACAACTGTCGCTACCGGCCATGGAGCGAATTACGGCCGGTAGCGAGAGATCTGCTCCGATGACTGCAGTGAGGGCCCGGCGCTGCGTCGCCCATGCGGGGCAAACCGCCAGCGTGTGCTGGGCCGAATCCTCACTGCAGTCGCAGTGGTGGCAGGCGGGACTCGATTCCCTCCTAGCGACCGAGTACAGGTACTTTCCGAAGCAACCGTGCCCGGAAAGCACCTGCGTCAGCCGGAAGGAAAGGGTCCCGTGCTGCCGCCCTGCCCACTCAGCGATGACCGGCTGGAGAGCCTCCACGGCGGCGAAGCCAACGCGTGGAGTCTCCAGCCGGAGCGACCATCTGACCATGGTGGCTCGGCGAGCGACTTCGCGCCACTCGCGCACGTCTTCGGGCGGTGGGCGAAATCCGCTCTCCACCCGGAAGTCAGCCACTCGCCGATAAACTTCGGCGAGCACTTCCGCCTCCAAATCCCACGGGGGTGTTCCGGCCAAGGCGCAAGCCGCCTCAGTGGACACCGTGCGGTATCCGCGTATGGCTCTGACCGCCAATATCCTCTGGGGGCGCCAGAGGCGCGCCCTATTCGGGGCGGTCAGAGCCGCCACCCACACCGGTGCACCATACAGCGCCATGGACCGGACAACCCCCGCATACAGCCGCCTCGTGGGAACACTGGCCCCGCCCAAATTGGGCAAAAGTCGCCCTAGGGCGGAGGCAGTGTCCACCAGCTTCCTACCAAGCTGTCGGAAGTGGTCCAGCGGTCACGGATACCTACTAGTTCTGGACAGTCTAAACTACACCTGGCTAACCTAGCGAGAAGATAATTAGCCCTCAATGCAACTCTAGTACGACAATTTTTATTCGAAACAAAGTCACCTGAAGAAAGGACCTGTTCCAGCTCAAAGACCTTAGGCTCGCAGACTGACAACTCAGAGGCGGCAACAGCAGGAACAGCGGCGATGGCCTTAATGCTGCCACGCCGGATAAGCCGCAAAGTAGTACGCAGCTCACTTCGCAAGCCGACAACCGTATCATCAGGATTCGCTGAAATCCCCATGGCAGACAGTTCAATAACAAGTTCATCTTTTTTAAGGTAGTTAATGCACTTACGTAAATGTGCCATGGTGGTTTACAATTTAAATTCAATTATACAAAAAAAAATCTCAACAAGTTTACAAACTAGTAATGTAGACTTATTGACTTTTACAGTCTACAAAAGTAAAAAAATAATGCTATTGAGTATACTTCTTCACTATTAACAGAGTGTGAGAAAGTTAAAGTAAATTAATATTTTAAAATATTATAATAAAATATTAAGTAATATTTTAAAAATTGAGAAACTAATTCAACTAAAAACAAAGATATTCTTGTTTCAAAATTTAAGACACAAGTTATATTATCTTTAGAATATTGACACAGTAATCCAATGAATTGACAAAGTTTATTATTATAAAAGTTATTTCGACATAAATTGAAAATAGGGTATGTATACAACAAAACTATTTTATTTCAAATTTAAGCCAGTAGGTTATATAAAAAAAATGGAGGGTACATAAAACTTTATAAGTTAAGCTAAGTTTATAAGTTAATTACACCAGGAGTACTGGGATAAAAGAACACACTGAATATACACGTATGCACAACTTCACGCTACGGACCTCAAAGGTACAAACAGAAGTAGCACACAAAAAAAAAAAAAAAAAATGAGTTTGGCCAAAAAAAATATTTCAAAACTTACCGAGAATTGTACAGTTGGAATTTTGAGTCAATTTAGAATTTAGGAGTCTCACATATTTTCCTTGCCTCAGGGATGATGGTACAATGGGCTGAAAATATAATGAGATTAGATTATTACGTGCGTACTGCACCCGCACAACCAATTAACGTCCTGGGGAGTTTCGGACGGAGGGAAGTGTCTCCTCCAAAGTGAATACCCCTAGGCACACTCACACAGCACACACACAGAGGTCTGGATCGATGGCCAAACGTTGGTCGCCAATTTGTAGCCGCTTTTCTTGTCAGGCGGACTACTCACCGGCCAACCCAGTGGAGAGATTCACGAGATTACCTCAGGGCGCCTTGTAAGAGAACAGAAGTGTATGCGTGTGGGAAACCTACGGGACTCCTTAGAGGAAAACAACTTACACCTCAGTCATACATACATGTATATTTCAAAAAAAATTAAAGTTACAATAATTAAAAAAATAAATTAATTAGTGGGTATAAAAAAAACCGCAGCGGCGCGCGTCAGAGCCGAGCTGATGCTGCTCGGAGCCTCCTCGTCTTCACTCAAGGAGGTCACTTCCCCTTCCGCCCGAGTCGGCTACTTATATTAGGTATTAAGGAAAGTTCACTATTGATATTAATAAAGTTAACGAGAAGTATGTAACCCGGCTGTCCGCTTGCTTTGTGAGCCGCGTGACTGCCAGTTTGCCAGAGGGTACCGAGAAACTTGAATTCGCACCAGAAGGCCACAAATGAACAAGCACGCCGTCCGAGACTGACCGTCTTGACCCGAAATCTGGGACCCTACGAATGGATTAACACTCATATTATCGATCAGGTTTCAGAAACAAATAGGTACAAGAAAAATTAAGAATATACTCACCACTTTCGTGGGTACCTTGAACAGATAAAATATTACGAAAATAAAATCACCAGACAAACAAAACACAATTTAAGATTGGAAGACAAGAGTTAGCAGAGTGTCCCCCGTGCCTGAAAGCCGGACTTATATATGTTCGGTTCGTGAAGTTTCCAGAAAGAATCCCTACTTCAATATTTCAAACCGTCACTCAAATTATTATCTAGGTTAACACGAACTAAATCAAAAGTAACTCGCTTCCTACCATAACAGGTCACTTATAACACTAATACAATTTATCATGATAAATTAATAAAATGACTTATCTATAAAACAAACGCCATCTAGTGGTCCGATGGCGGACGAAGAACAACAATACTATAGTTACAAACTACTTTAGATAAATCAACAAATGCGACGGGGGGCAATAGATGTCGCTTTTTACAACTCCATATGCAATACAAATATAATAAAAAATAACTGTTACACCGTATCGTTTTGGGATAAATCCTGTAAAGACACTGTAATTGTTTTTAATAAATAAATAAATAAATAAATCTTGCCAGACCATTTTAATACAGACCTGGAATGTATTCCATGGCAATCACTATCCTCTCAGGAGGGGGTTGATAACATGGTGGAAGGTTTATCCAAACACATTATGTTGCTGTTTGACAGACACGCTCCATTCCAACAATCTTTATTCAAAGGCAAGTACACCCCATGGATAACAGACACAATTAAGCTTATTTTTAGGTTGCGGGACACAGCTCGAACTATATATAACCAAACAAAATTAGAATCAAAAAAAAAAATATTACCTAGATCTCAAGCATCAAGCAAAAGTAGCATTATATAACGAAAAATGCGTATACTTTTCAAGAAACATTAATTAAAACATAATAAACCTAAAGTCTATGTGGAAAAATCTAAAAAATCATGTACTTCAATCACATAAACCTAGAATGTTGCCTGATCACTTTAACAATCCAGATACTATTAATACAGACTTTTTAAATATACCAGGTGAACATAGACTGAGCTTGTCTAAGCTAACATACTATGAGTTTCATAGATATGATGCAAATTTCCGTGTGGTGACGGATTAAGAATACAAATTGTCACCACCCCAATTCATCCCGTGGGTGTCGTAAGAGCCGACTAAGGGAGCAAACTAAGCAGGACAACAGCACTGCAAAGAGAAGGAAAACTTGAAACAAACCCTATACCAACCCGTCTGGCCAGCGTGGTATAGTAGGCCAAAACCTCCTTTCTAAGGAGAGGCCTATGTCCAGCAGTGGACTAGTATAGGCTGTTGATGATGATGTTGATGATGCAAATTTACAGTTTGAACTAAAACCAGTAGACTAGACTACTGTACTCAATATTTTAAGGAACATCAAGACAAGTGCAATAGTTATAGACCAAATAAATATTGATATGATTACACTCACACTACCAGATTCATTGAAAATTATAACAGATATTGTTAATAGATCTATTATCACCCATACATTTCCAAGCATGTGGAAGCACTCTATAGTGAGACCTATACCTAAGATTAGCCTTCCGAATACTACAAGGCACCTACGGCCAGTAAGCTTGCTTCCCTGTTTGTCGAAAGTGCTAGAAAGAGTTGTCTATGAACAGGTCATCAAATATCTTGAAGAAAATAGCAGCTAGGGACCGTGGAGAAGGAATAATACTTGCACTACTGGACTACTCTAGAGCTTTTGATGCCATTGGTTCATCCCTACTGCTGTCCAAGTTAGCATATTATGGGTTTGATTCACAAGCAATAAAGTGGTTTCACAGTTACTTAACAGGAAGGACACAACAAGTAGAAGTACATAAAGAGGACGGATCAACTATGTCGTCATCCCGCCTTTCTGTGACAAGGGGAGTTCCGCAAGGTTCCATATTAGGGCCACTTTTATTTATACTATACACAGCTGACATGACTAATTGCTTCCTAAATTGCAGATACCACATGTATGCAGATGACACTCAATTGTATCTGTCTTTTAAACCAAATGAAACCATGTCGGCGGTCGTTAGAATTAATGAAAACCTAGAAAGAGTTGTCCAGTGGTCCAGAGACCACTCCTTAGTTTTAAATCCAACAAAATCAAAATTTATGATTTTGGGTAGTAAGCGGCAAGTCCAGACTGTAGAGGAGGCCGACCCAGCAATTACCATAAATGGGCAAAGAATTGCAAGGGTGGCTGAAGCCAATAATTTAGGAATACTAATGGACTCTGAGTTGCGATTTGAGGCACATGTAAACAATGTTGTGAAAAACTGTTTTTATAGACTAAAAATTCTGTACAACATCCGAGATTACCTTAACATTCCATTAAGGAAACAACTTGTAGACACTCTTGTATTATCTAGATTTAACTACTGTGACATAGTGTACGGTCCATGCTTACTGACTAGAACAAATAATCTTATACAAAGAGTTCAAAATGCCTGCGCTCGTTACTGTTTTAGAATCCCTAGACGCCATCATGTAACACCTTATATTAATGACAACAGCATTATTAAAATGGAGTCAAGAAGGAAGCTGCACCTGGCTGGCTTATTGTACGGAGTGGTTAACAAGCACACCCCAATATACTTGTATGAAAAAATAGACTGGAGACATAATCATTTCTCTTACTCCATCAGACCCACAACCAGAGCACTGAGTATTCCAGGACACAGGACAGCTGCATTGTGTGGCAGTTTTAAGTATGCAGCGACGCGATGCTGGAATTCTATACCGCCGCCAATTAGGAACCTGAAAACCATATACACTTTTAAAACTCATTTAACAAAATACCTTCTTGATCAACAAAAACAATAAATTTACTTACCTCAAATGTTATGGCCCGTTAGCGGTGGAAGTCTAGTGTTATAAGTGCTGCAGGCTATTGATGTGCCAATGATACTGTGGACAGACGAGTATTTTCTTGGATTTGTCACTATATGTAAATGACCTGCAATCTAAGGTTATTAGGTGGAATAATAATATGTACAAGTATTCGACAGTACATAATTAGGTTAATATGGAATTGTAAGTATGCAGTAGTAGATTAATTCAAAATTATGGCTTACCCTGATAAATTTGATCCACAAGTGGGAAGAGTTTACACTGAGTATTTTATTTCAATGTCACACGCAATTGCGGCTTTCGGCGTAAGGGCGACAACAAAGGTGGGCACTGAAAATCAGTACTGAGGTGGCATCTGTCCACCACAGTGTAAACTGAGGGTCCACCTACTTTCTGAAACACGGCGTACACCCCTCAGCAACATTAAAGGTTTTTTATGGTACATAGGTTGACAAGTATTAGCTGATATACGTAGTTGTATACGTGGCACATTGACGTGTCATGTCAGTGGAAGTCAGTTCTGTCAAAAACTGACTTAACATTGACTTACTGAAAATGTTGCAATATTACTTCGCGGCACTGTGCGACTAACGTGTGACTTCGTATGCTAACAATTTTAATATTGTTTTCTGTGCTTTTATGTGTCTAGTTCCCGGTTTGCGGGCGGCTAAAGGTTGTGTATAGTGTTTCTAAAGAATTTCAGTAAGTTTTATTGTTTTCTAAACATAAATATAGTGCCGAATTCTTTTATTACGACTATTGGTGACTAAATTTATTTTCTTACTAAAAGTGGGTAGGTGGTATCCTTTGTTTACATTGATTTTTCTCTGCGTATTGTTTATTTTTAAGCTTGTTTTTTTTTAATTGTTGATTGGTGTGTCTTTGTTTGGCTATGTCGGTCGTTAGCGAGTTGCCGGATCCCGGCGGTACAAGTGAATTTCTAACACCAACCGGGAAAAGGACATTTAACGAAATGTCACCTACGGATTTCACGCCGAAAGACAAAAGCCGTAAACGCAATATTAATTCGGACTTAAGTGGAAATGTTTTGTCTCCTACCGGTCGTGATAACTGTGGGGAGTACAATTACTGCGACTTAGTGTCACAGGACACCGATTACTTATCAAAAATTAATGAATTAGTTACTGATCAGGGATCTCGGATGAACGTAGGTAATAAAACGGCGATTATGGATATTACTCAACGAATTACCGGTATCGTATCAATGTTAGCAATAAAATCCTTTAGCAACGAAGCGAAGTTAGCAAATTTTGAGCGACAAATGGAGGGTATCGCAACTCAACAAACGAGTTTAACGTACGCGGACAAACTTAAGCTTCGCTTACCACCTAAATCTGCCCCGTGCCCGGTACCTATTGAAGCGCGCGTTCCTAGGCCTTGTGTTATTGCCTATCCCACTACGGAACGCTTAGCGGACTATGAGACCTCGTCAGCAACGAAACAAGCTCTTATGAAGGCTATTAAACCGAGCGATGAGTGTTTCCAAATTGTAGGCCTTAAAAAAACCTCTAAAGCAGGCATCGTGTTACGTATAGCTAACGAACGGCAGCTTAAGAAACTGGAATCTGTAGACGCCATTAAATCAGTAAAGGCCGAAAGCCCCGTATAATTGGAAAAAAGGCGTACCCGGTTCTATGGAAGATCGCGCCTTCCTAACAGCCTTATACCGTCAGAATATCAAGGACGAATTAAAATTAAGTGAGAACGATTTTATTAAGTCAACCAAACTTGTTAGGCATCGTAAACTAGAAAATGGGCGTCAATGGATAGGCTTAGAATTAGAGGCAGCAGTTGGAAAACATCTAGCCAACACAAAAGATAAACTTTATATAGACTGGGCCACTTGTAGATTCATAGACGATATAGGAGTAGTTCGGTGCTTAAATTATCAGCAGTTCGGTCATGTACAAAAGTTTTGCACCATTAAAACCCCTACTTGTGCTAATTGCGCCGCCGCACATGAAACACGAGCTTGTCCAGATAAAGACACACCAGATTTTAAGCCCACGTGCGCACAGTGCAAGCGGTTCAAAAAACCATCTGACCATCGATGCGGCTCACACGACTGTGCCACATACAAATTAAACTGGAGCAGCTAATATTAAATACCAATTACTGAATAGTTTAATACAGCTTAAAAAAAAAAAAGTTTATAGAGTAACTTACTAAGTAATGGATAATATTTCGATAGGCCAGTTAAATCTTCATAACGATAAAATAGCTACGACAGAATTAGACCGTTTAATTTTAGAACAAAAATTAGACATTTTAATTATACAAGAACAATATCAGAGCGCTCGCTTGCGTCGTAATGAAGTACAGCTTGACTGCCGTTCGCAGGCTGGGATATATGTTGCAAGTTCGAATTTTACGGTAACATCTTTGCGTAATCTTATGACGTCACACTGCGCCGTTGCTGAGATCTCATCCTCTACCTGTAAGGTTTACGTAGTGAGCTGCTATTTTCAATATTCACATCCTATTGATCCTCACTTGCATCACTTACGTTACGTCTTGCAGTTCTTCGTGGGACATAAAATTATCATTGGCGCTGATGTCAATGCGTCATCTTCATTATGGTATTTTTTTTTTTTATTGGGACTAATCCCACCCACACGCCCACCACTGTAACTCCTGTACACCAGGAATCACAGCAGTGACACACGAACACACCGAGTTATGACACTCGGGAAGTCCCAGGAAGAAATTAAACTGTCATGGAACCCGCAACTAAATTAATCAGACGAAAATTGGAGGAGTTGGAAATACAGTAAATCCACTTCCCTCATTAGCAAAGCGGGAGAAAAAATGAAGTAAAATGGGCATACACCCTTTTAAACAGGGAAGCACCACGGCCACAAATATTACGGGTCCTACGTGAGCTATGTTTGATTTCTATAATATGTATGGCAGAATCGCCTAAACGCATGGAAATTCACCCTAGTTTGTAACAGTTATTTTTTTATTGTATTTGTATTGCGTACGAAGTTGTAAACAGCGACATCTATTGCCCCGCGTCGCATTTATTGATTTATCCAAAGTAGATTGTAACTATAGTATTGATGTTCTTCGTCCGCCATCGGACCACTAGATGGCGTTGTTTTATTGGTAAGTCATAGTACGAATTTATCCTGACAAATTGTATTGGTGTTAATAGTGTCCTGTTATGGTAGGAAGCGAGTTACTTTTGATTTGGTTCGTGTTAACGTCGTTGATAGTTTGAGTGACAGTTTGAAATGACTAAAGTAGGGATTCTTTCTAGAAAGTTCACAAACCGAGCATATATAAGTCCGGCTTTCAGCCACAGGGGATACTCTGCTAACTCTTGTCTTCCGATCTTAAATAGTATTTTGTTTGTCTGGTGATTTTATTTTAGTAATATTTTATTTTTTCGAAGTACCCACGCCAGTGGTGAGTATATTCTTAATTTTCTTGTACTTATTTGTTTCTGGAACCTGATCGATAATATGAGTGCTAATCCATTCGTAGGGCTCCAGATTTCGGGTCAAGACAATCAGTCTCAGACGGCGTGCTTTTTCGTTTGTGGCCTTCTGGTGCGAAATCGTGTTTCTCAGTACCCTCTGGCAAACTGGCAGTCACGCGGCTCACCAAGCAAGCGGACAGCCGTACTCAAGGGTTACGTACTTCTCGTTAACGTTATTAATATCAATATTAAACCTTCCTTTATACCTAATATAAATAGCCGACTCGGGCGGATGTGGAAGTGACCTCCTGAATTGAAGACGAGGAGGCTCCAAGCAGCATCAGCTCGGCTCTGACGCGCGCCGCTGCGGGTTTTTTATATACCCACAATTTTTTTTTATTTTTATTGTAACTTTGATTTGTTTGAAAATATACATGTATGTATGACTGAGGTGTAAGTTGTCTTTCTCTAAGGTGTCCCTTAGGTTTCCCACACGTACACACTTCTGTTTTCTACAAGGCGCCCTGAGGTAATCTCGTGAATCACTCCACTGGGTAAGCCGTTGAGTAGTCCGCCTGACAAGAAAAGCGGCTACAAATTAGCGACCAACGTTTGGCCAACGATCCAGACCTCTGTGTGTGTGCTGTGTGAGTGTGCCTAGGGGGATTTACTTTGGAGGAGACACTTCCCTCCTTCCGAAACTCCCCAGGACGTTAATTGGTTATGCGGGTGCAGTATGCACGTAATAATTTGATCTCATTATATTTTCAGCCCATTGTACCATCAACCCTGAGGCAAGGAAAATATGTGAGACACCTAAATTCTAAATTGACTCAAAATTCAAACTGCACAGTTCTCGGTAAGTTTAGAAACATTTTTTGGCCAAACTAATTTTTTTTCTTTTTTTGTTTTGCTACTTCTGTTTGTACCTTTGAGGTCCGTAGCGTGAAGTTGTGCATACGTGTATATTTAGTGTTTTCCTTTATACCAGTACTCCTGGTGCAATTAACTGATAAACTTAACTTAACTTATAAAGTTTTATGTACCCTCCATTTTTTTTATTACCTACTGGCTTAAAATTAAAATAAAATAGTTTTGTTGTATACATACCCTACTTTCAATTTATGTCAAAATAATTTTTATAATTGTAAACTATGTCAATTCATTGGATTACTGTGTCAATAATCTAAAGATAATATAACTTGTGTCTTAAATTTTGAACCTAGAATATTTTTGTTTTTAGTTGAATTTGTTTCTCAATTTTTAAAATATTACTTAATATTTTAATATTTTATTATAATATTTTAAAATATTAATTTATTTTAACTTTCTCACACTGTTTATAGTGAAGAAGTATACTCAGTAGCATTATTTTTTACTTTTGTGAACTGTAAAAGTCATTAAGTCTACATTACTAGTTTGTAAACTTGTTGAGATTTTATTTTTGTATAATTGAACTTAATTGTAGACCACCATGGCCCATTTACGTAAGTGCATTCATTACCTTAAAAAGGATGAACTTGTTGATGAACTGTCTGCCATGGGGATTTCAGCGTATCCTGATGATGCGGTTTTCGGCTTGCGAAGGGAGCTGCGTACTGCTTTGCGGCTTATCCGGCGTGGCAGCATTAAGGCCATCGCCGCTGTTCCTGCTGTTGCCGCCTCTGAGTTGTCTGTCAGCGAGCCTAAGGTCTTTGAGCTGGAACAGGTCCTTTCTTCAGGTGACTTTGTTTCGATTATGAATTGTCTTACTAGAGTTATGGCTAAATACCTTCTCGCTAGGTTAGCCAGTGTAGTTTTGACTGTCTAGACCTTTTCAGGCCATCCTTTGTGACCTGAGGGGTCCATTCCCTACATTCCCTACAAGGGAAACGTTCTTTCAATTGTGGTCTCGGACTACGTAAAAATTTCTTATTGTGTCCTATGCGGATGGCTTCCGGCCTACTGTCGTGTTGGGTCCCATACGGATGGCTTCAGGTTTTGAGTCATGTGGTGTCCTATATGGATAACCACAGGCTTTGTAGTCGCGAGTCATAGTATAGAATGTTTTCCTAATCCACGGGGTTCGTAAAACCGTTTATATGGATTTTGGCCCTGTTGAGGATATTCCCTGCGCACACTACGCAGGGAATACTTTGAGGGAGGGGGTGGTGTAACAGTTATTTTTTTATTATATTTGTATTGCGTACGGAGTTGTAAACAGCGACATCTATTGCCCCGCGTCGCATTTATTGATTTATCCAAAGTAGATTGTAACTATAGTATTGATGTTCTTCGTCCGCCATCGGACCACTAGATGGCGTTGTTTTATTGGTAAGTCATAGTACGAATTTATCCTGACAAATTGTATTGGTGTTAATAGTGTCCTGTTATGGTAGGAAGCGAGTTACTTTTGATTTGGTTCGTGTTAACCTCGTTGATAGTTTGAGTGACAGTTTGAAATGACTAAAGTAGGGATTCTTTCTAGAAAGTTCACAAACCGAGCATATATAAGTCCGGCTTTCAGCCACAGGGGACACTCTGCTAACTCTTGTCTTCCGATCTTAAATAGTATTTTGTTTGTCTCGTGATTTTATTTTAGTAATATTTTATTTGTTCGAAGTACCCACGCCAGTGGTGAGTATATTCTTAATTTTCTTGTACTTATTTGTTTCTGGAACCTGATTGATAATATGAGTGCTAATCCATTCGTAGGGCTCCAGATTTCGGGTCAAGACAATCAGTCTCAGACGGCGTGCTTTTTCGTTTGTGGCCTTCTGGTGCGAAATCGAGTTTCTCAGTACCCTCTGGCAAACTGGCAGTCACGCGGCTCACTAAGCAAGCGGACAGCCGTACTCAAGGGTTACGTACTTCTCGTTAACGTTATTAATATCAATATTGAACCTTCCTTTATACCTAATATAAATAGCCGACTCGGGCGGATTTGGAAGTGACCTCCTGGATTGAAGACGAGGAGGCTCCAAGCAGCATCAGCTCGGCTCTGATGCGCGCCGCTGCGGGTTTTTTATATACCCACTAATTTTTTATTTTTTTTTATTGTAACTTTGATTTGTTTGAAAATATACATGTATGTATGACTGAGGTGTAAGTTGTCTTTCTCTAAGGTGTCCCTTAGGTTTCCCACACGCACACACTTCTGTTTCTTACAAGGCGCCCTGAGGTAATCTCGTGAATCTCTCCACTGGGTAAGCCGGTGAGTAGTCCGCCTGACAAGAAAAGCGGCTACAAGTTGACACAAGATCCCCATAGTATACCGCCCCAGATGTCACCTGCAAGCTATTCAGCATTATATTACGTTCATTATATAATATCATAACAAAATACTATAAGTACAAGAAAATTAAGTCGCCCTATCGGCCCATACAGGTGCACCATAGCACATAGAACCTAAATAAGTAGCTCCGTATATGATCTTTAATGTATTAAATGATAGACCCCATGTCGCAGTTGATATCCTTGTCAATGCACAGAAACTCTTTTTAGACTTTTCATTAACTATTTTAATATGTTCGATAAATGAAAAGTTTTTTTCTAAAACTAATCCTAGGTAACACACTGAGGCTTTATTTTTTACAGTAACGTTGTCAAATCTAATGCTTGGCGGTGATTTGAGGTTACCTTTTAAAAGTAGCTGGAAGGTTTTGTTGGGTGCAAAAGTTAAGCGATTACGTTCACCCCATTGAGATATCAAGTTCAAACATCTATTGGCTGATCTCTCAAGTCCCGCCCTAGTATCAGATTCCACCAGTAATAAGCCGTCATCAGCATACGCGTTCAGAATATATCCGGATGGTATTGGTATCGCAAGAAAATCGTCGAAGCCGTTATTCCACAAGTATGGACCTAGCACCGATCCCTGAGGACATCCCATTGTAAGCGCCTTCGACACAGAATGATGACCAAGTCTTAGTTTAGTTGTACCTTGTAAAAAGTACGAAGAGATAAGGGAATAAATATTTTTAAAGCACCCTCGTGATTTTAATTTCAGCAACAGCATGGGCCACCATGCGTTGTCGAAGGCGCCAGATATATCTAAGAAAATAGCAAGCACGTATTGAAATTTTGACTCTGTGATAAACTTTCTAACCGATATAACAGCGTCAGTTGTCGATTTACCCAACGTAAATCCAAATGGTGCCAAAGTCCAAATGGTCCAAATCCGTGTGGTGACGGATTAAGAATACAGAGTGTCACCACCCCTATTCATCCCGTGGGTGTCGTAAGAGGCGACTAAGGGAGCGAAATACGCAGGACACCAACACTGCAGAGAGAAAGAAAACTTGACACAAACCCTATACCAACCCGTCTGGCCAGCGTGGTATAGTAGGCAAAAACCTCCTTTCTAAGGAGAGGCCTATGTCCAGCAGTGGACTGTTAAAGGCTGTTGATGATTGATGATGATGATGAAATCCAAATTGTCTATTATGAAATTTGACTCCACCTGGCAGAAGCCTTGGCACTACAAGACGTTCTAAAAGCTTTCCTAACGGTGGTAACAATGTGATTGGTCGGTAGGATTTAGGACCATCCGGTGGCTTGTCGCCACTTTTTGGTATTATACGAATATTACCGCATATATATATATAAAATTCTTTCAGCAATGTAACGTTTAAAGACAGTGAAAATCGTGTCACCCGAAAGTTTACAAGCTTCTTTTATCATTTTGTTAGATATTTTATCATCGCCCGAAGCCTTACAGTAGTTGTACTCCCCGCAGTTATCACGACCGGTAGGAGACGAAACATTACCACTTAAGTCCGAATTAATAATGCGCCCACGGCTACTGTCTTTCGGCGAGAAATCCGTAGGTGACATTTCGATAAATGTCCTTTTCCCGGTTGGTGTTAGAAATTCACTTGTACCGCCGGGGTCCGGCAACTCGCTAACGACCGACATAGCCAAACAAAGACACACCAAACAACAATTTCAAAAGGAACAAGTTTAAAAATAAACAACACGCAGAGAAAAATCAATATAAACAAAGGATACCTCCTACCCACTTTTAGAAAGAAAGAAATTTACTCACCAATAGTCGTAATAAAATAATTCAGCACTATATTACTGTTTAAAAACAATAAAAACTTACTGACTTTCTTTAAAACACTATATACAACCTTTAGCCGCCCGCAAGCCGGAAACTAGTCGCAGAAAAACAGAAAACAATATTTAAATTGTTAGCACATGAAGTCACACGTTAGTCGCACGGTCCCGCGAAGGGAAGTGATGGTATGGCAAGTTGCGTTCAACCGACACGGTTCGACGTTGTGCGGTTGAAGATTTCATTGCGGAAATGAATCTTACTATTCACAATACCCCCGATACACCACCAACTTTTTGCAACCCAATGGGTGAGTCTTCTATTGACGTGACGCTTACGCGCGGCGACGTCTCGATATCCGGATGGCGTGTCCTCCCGGACGCATCCTGTAGTGATCACCGCTTCATCGTGTACGAATTCATACCAAGGGTTGCACGGGATCCACAAAGGGCTCCTAATAATTTTAGATATAAAACTAAAGGTGCGAACTGGGCTTTGTTTGGTTCACTATTTGCAACTCATCCCAAAGACTTCAGTCGCAGTAGTTTATCAGCTGAGGAACGCGCAGAAATACTATCAGAAACTTTCACATACTGCGCTGATGTATCTATTGGTCGCGGATCTATCACTAACACTCGTAGATGTGATTGGTGGAATGATAGATTAGCCGAACTACGTAGAAGCTACCGGAAAGCTCGTAGAAAATTAAACAATTTTAAAAAAAATAACGTAACAGGAGATTTGTACAATAATGCTCTCATTGCTCTTAGAGTTGCCAGGTCCCACTACAGAGCTGCAGTGGAAAAATCGAAGGGAAACTTAATTCAGAAACTTGTCGATAAACTCGATAGAGAGGGCCCGTGGTCACCTTTGTATCACGAATTTAAGGCAAATAGATCAATCGACCTTGCATACATACAGAACATCAAAATTAATAACAGATATACCACAGGAGTAGAAGAAACAGCAGAATATCTTTTAGAATTACTCGTACCTGATGATCGGCCGGAAAACGACACTGATCATCACCGACAGATCAGGCAGTGGGCCATCGAACCACCACTGTCTCCAATGTCTGATTTACCATCTTCAGACGAATTTCTCGGTATCATTAGATCCTTGCCACTAAACAAGGCTTCGGGCGATGATAAAATATCTAACAAAATGATCAAAGAAGCTTGTAAACTTTCGGGTGACACGATTTTCACTGTCTTTAAACGTTGCATTGCTGAAGGAATATTTCCTCGTATATGGCGGTGCGGTAATATTCGTATAATACCAAAAAGTGGCTACAAGCCACCGGATGATCCTAAATCCTACCGACCAATCACATTGTTACCACCGTTAGGAAAGCTTTTAGAACGTCTTGTAACTGTAACTAAAACTCCGGTCGATCTCGAGGTGCAGAGACGTGCAGTAGGGTGTCCCGTCAATGTATGGGATTTTTTTTTTTTTAAAGCGACGGCTACGCAAGAGGTATCAAAAGTTGAGTTTTTGTGAATAGATTACAAATATAACAAAATTTAATTAATTATTTGTCATCTTTAGGCCTCTACCGATCCTAGAAGTTTTTCAAATTTGCCATTTTTAGAGGTTTCGAACAAAAACTATAAATGATACAAAAATAATGTTTTAAAGGTTTTAATCAAATTTATAGGTACTACAAAGACATAAGGTAATGTTCAGTAAAGTTTAAATACTTATAATTAGTGCTTATTTCAAATACGAAATTGGTTCTTGTGGCCAAAATTAGGCATTTCCGCGCGAGATTTTAATCTGTTTCTGATTAAACCATCCCGAGCTGTAGCGTCCGTGACACTTAGAGAAGCCTCCGTCACTAGCTTTACACATCTTTCCACTGATTGTGTATGACAGGGGAAGTCAATAACATCGAAGCTTTGTTCTTTAGCCTTAATTCTCAGTTCGTCGTCGGACATCTGTCGCAAAATCGGTGGAGCGGATATCTCACACTCTTGCCTAAATATCTAATCGATGTAATATCGCGCATAGAAGTTAAGTTTTGGTACTTTAAATACCCTGCGAGTATTGCTTATTTTCTGCTTATTTAGCT